>CAMKVN010003167.1:0-11216 GCA_946474995.1 Funneliformis geosporum
TACTCTCTTGGCCTGGAACTATTCGCGGAGACCTAGGGGTAGATATTGGCAGAAATATTTGCCATGCTTCGGACAGCCTTCCCAGTGCACAAAAAGAAATTACTCTTTGATTTCCAAAAAACAAAGGAGTTGTTAATTATCAACGGAAATTTATGGATAAATTATTTTACGAAAATTAAATTATTTTTTTCGCCCCAAATCTTTAAAAATTAATTATGGGAATGTAAGGTTTGACTTAAATGGATACTTCTCTACGGCGACCAAAACTAGAAAAAAATCAAAACGATATTTCTAAAGATGGCTCTCTCCATGCCCTTTTGAATGGAGAAAACTCGGTTTCTCCAAGTGCTTTAAACAAC
This sequence comes from Funneliformis geosporum, assembly GCA_946474995.1. Taxonomy (NCBI): domain Eukaryota; kingdom Fungi; phylum Glomeromycota; class Glomeromycetes; order Glomerales; family Glomeraceae; genus Funneliformis; species Funneliformis geosporum. The sequence continues at coordinate 360 of CAMKVN010003167.1, forward strand.
GCTTGGGTAAACTATGCTCAAGTCTAGTTAAATTAACTAGATTATATTTGAGACTTGGTTAGGGTTCCATTCCCTAACTTCGTATTTAAGTGGATTAATTAGTCCGAGTTCGCTTGTTTCTCTTAGGCTGGTTTCTTATTGTCATAATAAAGCAATCTCTTAATTAGCCAAATTGTCAGTTAATAACTAATTAGAACTACAATTGACTATGGTTGTAGAAGTAGTTAAGGGTTATTTAAGGACAGGGCTCAATGCCCTCATTTCCACCATTAAAAACGAAATTAAATTAATTAAGTTGGAACTGGTTTAGTTTTAGCAAATCTATTTAACTTAATTTTGCTTATTTTCTACACTTTTCGCTAAGCAATAAGCAGTGCCATTTCCATTTTTTTATTAGTTTTGCCTTGTCATGTTTTAAAAATAAATATTATGGATTTAATGCAAGAAATTACTAAGCCATATTTACGAAAAGATTTTCTTTCTTTACAAGTAGGAGAAAAAATAAAAGTAACTACCAAGGTTTTTGACAAGGGTAATAAAGAAAAATACCGAATATCTAATTTTGAAGGAATAATTATTAGCCAGAAAAGACCAAAACAAATTAATTATAATTTTGCGGTGCTTAAAGAAGGCAGTAAATTAGTTATTAAGCAGACTTTTTTTTATCACTCTCCTTCAATTATAAATATTAAAAAAATGGGCATGATTAACCAAAAAGTTCGCCAGGCCAAATTATACTTTTTAGAAAGAGAATTAGCCGCCAAAAAGTCTAACGGATAAAACATAGAGAGGATTTTTTAAACTTAACGATTAATAGTTAATTGTGCTTTCCCTGCAATATTTATTTATTTTGCTTCTTTTTGGGGCTACTAATTTGCGAAAAAGTATTCATTTTTTTAATGAGTTTAGTTTCTCGTAAAACCGAAATGATTATTTCCCCCGGAATAATAACTCTTTCGCGAATTTTATTTTGTAGTATTTCAGAAATTTCTAAAAGTTGATAATCGTTAACTTTTTGAGCGTTTACTATCACCCAAATTTCCCGCCCGGCTTGGAAAGCATAAATTTTTTCTACTTCGGGAAGTTCGTGGGCTAACTTTTCTAAATTTTCCATGCGGGCGATATAGGCTTCTAACTGTTGACCCCGGGCTCCGGGACGAGCGGCCGAAAGGGTGTCGGCGGCGGAAACAATTAAAGAATAAGGATTATCCGCCGGGAAGTTCCGATGATGGGAAGCAATGGCGTTAATAACTACGGCGGACTCTTTATATTGTTTAGCCAAAGCTATACCACTCGTTACATGAGAAAGGCCATCGTCTTCAATAGCTTTGCCGATATCATGTAATAAACCAGCCCGCCGGGCTAAATTAATATCTAAACCTAATTCAGCCGCAATAGACCCGGCTAGTTTGGCTACTTCCAAAGAATGCTCTAAAACATTTTGCCCATAACTGGTACGAAATTTTAATTTACCTAAGCATTTTATTAATTCCGGATGAATGGAGCCGATTTGTAGTTCAGCCAAAACCTCAACTCCGCTTTGTAAAATAATTTCCTCTATTTCTTGGCTGGTTTCTTGAAAAATATTTTCAATTTGTAAAGGGCTAATTTTTTGTTCATTAATTAAACGTTGTAAAGTACGGGTAGCAATTTCTCTCCGTAAAGAATTAAAACAAGAGATTTCAATTATTCATTCTTCTTTTGGGCTATCTTTTTTGGCTTTGGCGGAAGTTTTTTTTTTGTTTAGGTTATTACTTTCAGGGATTAAAACCTCGGTTCCCGTAATTTTGCGAAAAAGGTTAATATTGCGGCCATCCCGCCCAATGATTCGTCCCATGATACGACTATCCTCTATTTTCAAATGGCTGACGGTTCGGCCATATACCAGTTCTGAGCTGTATTTTTCCAAGGCTAAGCAGATAATTTTGGTGGTTTCTTCTTCAATTTTGGCTTGGCTACGTTTGATTTCTTTTTGGGCTTGTTTATCCAAGTTGTCTTTGATTTTTTCTTTTAAACGCAAAAAAAGAGTTTCTTGGGCTTCTTTTTCCTCCATTTGCGAAATTTCTCAAAGTTTTTGTTCGGTGGCTTGCTGTAATTGGCTAATTTGGCTAAATTGCTGATTATTTTCTTGTTCTTTTTTTTGTAATTCTCTCTCTTTGGCTTCTAATCGTTGTTCTTTTTGGCCGTATTTTTCTAATTGTTCGGTAATAATTTTTTCTTTTTGGAGTAATTTTTCACTTAAATCATTTACTCTTTTTTCTTCCTGTTGAAGATTTTTTGTTTGGTTGGCTAGAGTAATTTGCGTTAAGCGATTTTTTTCTTCGTGGGTGGTAAAATTAATTTCTTTTTTTTGCTGTTTAATTTGGGTCTGTTTTAATTTTGCTTGCTGTCCAGCCAGTTTTTTTTGCCAAAACCAAAAGACTAAAAACAAGGTTAAAGTTAAAAGAGCAAGCAGAATAACCATAAACTTATCCATACCTATCTCCATTTAACTTAATTTACCTCCTAAAAATAATTCGCTTAATTTTTTCCCATTTTCTATTCAATAAACTTTCATTTTTTCTTTTATTTCCTTAGAAACTACTGGTTGAAAACCTTCAAATTTTAATTCCGCTGACGGATTGTAATTGTCGGCTCGTTCGTAATTATGCTTAGAAGTTACCAAACTCTTTTCGTTATAAGGGTAAATATCTTGTTTTTCGTTAGTAGATATGATTTGATTTTTATTAACTTTTTTTTGGCTTGGAGATTGCTTGTTTTGGTAATTGGTTCTGGGCAAAAAAAAAATAATTGCTAGTAAGCAAAATATTCCCAAGATTCCGCTAATTGCTAGAATAAGCGAAGGTTTTTTGGCTTTTTTAGAATTTTTTTGATTATTGTTTGATTGATTTTTTTGGTTCATAAGTAGTAAAAAATAAAGATATGAAGAAGTTGGAAGCAAAGTTAAAAAAAATATTAAATGGAAAGAATACCCCGCTGTTCGGCAATAACCGTTCAATTTCAATACAAGTGAGCAAAAGAAAAGCGAGCAAAAGAAAATTCCAAGGCAATATTCAAAAATTTAAAATTGGTAATAAAATTTACCGCCTCCGCACTCGGGATTTTCGTTCTTTTCGTGCTATTAAACCTTTATCCTAACTTGAACTCCCCGCGAAATTTGTGGATAAGAGCCCGTTAAACCAGCTTTATTCAAATCCACAAAGGAAGCGTTTACCACTTGGATTAAACGCCGATGGGTTATTCTCCCTAAATGTTCTTGGGCTCTTTTATGTTTGTGCGGAGACTTTAAAACCGTGACTACTTCTCACTCGGTCGGTAAATAAACTTTTCCGGTAAATTTTAGTTTGGCATCCAAAAGTTTGCGGAGAATTCAAGCGGTGGCAATTTCCACTAACGGGACTTCAAATCCTTCAATAATAATATTTAATTTATTATTTTTTTTCATAATTTTATTTATATATATTTTTAAGAACTAGCTATATTCTTTTATTATATCATTCCACTACCGAAGCAAAATCAATTCCTTCAATCTCTTTTTCTAATTCTTCCATGGAAGGATGACGAAGATAAGTAATTTCTAGTTTTTCTTTATCTAGTTTCAAAAAATCCGCCGTCTTAACCTTTTGTTCCAATTGTTGTTTAATTAATTTATTATCGTGCATTGCTTTGGTTAAGGTAATAATATCTTGGGGTTCTACCAAATAACCAGGCTTATTTATTTTTGCTTGGTTGACAAGGAAATGATACTGGGTGACCCATTTACGAGCTCACGGGCGAGTGCTAACTAAACCCGAGCGAAAGATTAAATTATCTAACCGGGATACTAAATAAGTTAATATAAGTTGAGCGGTGTTGCCTTTTTTTCCTTGTAATTTAAGAAAGAGATTTTTTAATTGTTTTTCTTTCAGACCGTAAGAAAAGCGTATCTTTTGTTTTTCGCGATTTTGGATACCATAAGGAGAAATTTTTTTCTTTTTTAATTTCTTGGGACCATGTTGTCCCGGAGGAGTAGTTCGCATTTTACCCCGGCTAAATTCTTTTTTGTCTCCCCGTAAGGAAATTCCGAGGGCTCGGGCGGTTTTTCAAATTGGCTTTTTTTTCATTATTATTAATTTTTAACAGAATTTTTTCCCCGGCAAGTAAAAACAAACCAAACAATTAAGCCTCCTAAACTAGTTAATATTAGGGCTAGACCAGAAAAAAGAAAGGACTTATTTTTCCGCTGGGGAGAAGGAATAATTTGGTTAAGGGTTAGCGAACTTTGGCTAATTATTTTTTCTAGTTGTTGAATATACTGGGCTAGGGCTAGGGACGAATTTAGTCCTTGAATTTGTTCGCGTCAATTTTGCCATTCTGGGGCCAAATTTTCGGTTTCTAGGTTATATTTTTTCAGTAACTGGGCAATTTTTTGGTAGGCTAATTCTTTTTCTTGGGCTAATAATTGATTCTTTTGGTGGCTAAAAACTTCGGCGGGGACAGGTTGTTCAGGCTTGTCGGACATTTTTTTCCCCTCCTCGGAGCTAACTTTCTCCCTCTCATCGTTATCCTTTTCCGCTGCTAATTCGTCTTCTATTCAGTTTCCGCTTAAGGGGGGGGTTAAAGGCGGAGATTTTTGAGCTTCCTCCACTTCGGGTTCTGCTTCCAAATCAGGTGCTTCTTCATGGAGGGCTATTCAGTAAAGCAATTGACATTTTTTTTTATAAAGGATTTGGTTTAACTTTACCTGCTTAATATTCCGCTCGGCTTGCTGAATTATGGTTTCTACGGCAGCATTAGCATCCAGTAAAACTAATTCTTGTAGTTCGGTAAAAATGTTAATTGGTTCCGCGTGGGCTTGGGCTTCTAGCCGAGACAAAAACCGGCGTTGGCTAGCCGACAAATTTTCTCACTGACCCTTTATTTTATTACAGTATTCAATAAAAAGGGAATTAATTCGGCGGATTTTGGCCCTATTAAAGCGATTATAGGGCTCCACAAGTTCTTGGTTATACCTAGCCACTTCTTCGCGGTCAATTACCAAAATATCTTGGTTTCCTCTATTTATCCATCGATGATAACCACAAAGGTCATTTTCAATAGTGTAAGTGCTGGCGTTTCAAGGGTCCGGATAATTATTATTACAACCGGAAAATTGACAAGTATTAGAAATAAGCTTTTTTAATTCTTCGTATTGGACCCTAGTTAAAGCCCCGGGATGAATAAAATTTTGACTTTGGTGTTCAATTATTCGCGTAGTCCCCACTCACCGCGGTCTACCCGGATAAATTTCTCCGGCTGGTTGGCAATCTTGCCACGGAGAGGCGTCAGTTCCGTCTCCCGGAATTTCCGGAGACCACCATGGTCGGGCGGTTCCGGGCAGAAAATTTTCGTGTTTACCTTCTCCTAATCTAAATTCTCCCGGGTGGTTTCTTATATATTCTCGGATAGCGGGAAAAACAACATTTTCAAAACTTTCGTTACTGAGATAGAGTGTGCTTTGGTCTAAGGGAATATTTTCCTCACTAGCTACAAAACACCGCTTTGAATCAATGGTTAAAGAAAAATTATTATTTATTCATGCTAAGACTTGGGTTTGTTCTTGGTTATTAGTAACTTCGCCGTTCACCGTAATTCTCGTAAACCGCCCAATATCCCAATTGCTAATTCCATTATTTGTGGTTATCCGGCTATTTTCCGGATCATTTAAATCAATTCCGTGAATAGTAATAGTTTCGCCAATGGTTAAATTATTGTCATAAGTAAAATTAACACTATTTACGGCCCCTCTTTCTTCTAAATTAATAGGTTCCTCGGCTTGCACGGTGTATATATTCCCGTTAAACCTTAAAATGTCTTTGATTTTTAGTTTGATGTCAGTCATTTTATTTCTCCTTTGTTTAAATGGCGCCTGGTGGAAGATTCGAACTTCCAACCTTTCGGTTAACAGCCGAGTGCTCTAACCGTTGAGCTAACCAGGCTTTAATAATTTCTATAATTTAAAAAGTATATAAATAAATTTTAGTTTTTGATAGGTAAATAATTGTAAACTCAATTAATTAAATGGGCTTGGTCCATGATAAATTCTTTTTGGCTTTGACAATCTTTTATTAATACTTTTTTTTCTTTTAATTCTTTTTGACCTACAATAATAACCAAACGGGGCAGATAATAATTAATACTTTTAAAAGCATTTTTGGTTTTTTTGATTTCTAAATTAGCGACAATTTTATAATTTTTACTTAATTCGGCTTGTCAAGGAGTCGCCACTAAATAAGCCGCAGGTTCTAAAATTAAAAAAAGGATATCGGGTTTAAAATCAACTTTTCACTTTTCGGCCTGCGATAGGTGATTAACTAAGCGGTCAACTCCCAAGGCCAATCCAGTAGCGGGCAAGTCAACCCCTCCTAATTGTTGAAAAAGATTATCGTAGCGCCCCCCGCCTAAAATAACTTGCTGGTCGGCAATTAAAGAAAGTTCAAAAACTATTCCTGTGTAATAATCTAACCCCCGCACTAAGTATTCATCATATTTATGATTAATTGCTAAATTATTTAAAATTTTGCTCAGTTCGGTCAAATAAATTAAATCATTTTCCGTTAATAATTTTTGGTAGGAAGGAGGGTTGTCTAAGTGGCAAATTTTACAATCCAAAATCCGCAGCGGATTAAGTTGATAACGCTTTTGGCAATCTAAACAAAGCTGCTGAGCCTTATTTAATAGATAAGATTTAAGCATGGTTTTATATTTTTCTCTCCGGGCGGGTTGCCCAAAATAATTTCAACGCAAAACAGTATTTTTTTCTAAACCAAAAGCCTGTATAATTTGCTTAATTAGTCCCAATAATTCCCCTTCGGCCATTATTCCCGTAGCATTAATCAACTCTATTCCTAACTGCCAAAATTCGCGGTAGCGACCTTTTTGCGGCCGTTCATAACGAAACATATTTCCTCAGTAGTAAAGCCGCAAGGGATAACTCGGATTAACTAATTTATTTTGACAAACTAAACGCACCACGCTCGCCGTTCCTTCGGGGCGTAAAACTAATTGTCGTCCTTTACGGTCTCGGAAAGTAAACATTTCTTTTTGGACGATATCGGTGCTTTCGCCCACCGAAGTAGTAAATAAGGCTTGGTATTCATAAGTAGGTAAAATAATTGGTTGATAACCAGCCTTATTGAGAATATTTTGGGTAATTTGTTGAATTCGCTGATAAAGGATTGCTTGATGAGGCAAAATATCTTGGGTGCCCCGAACTTTGGTGAAGATTTTACTTGGTTTGGCGGTCATTATTGGCTATAACACAATTTTTAAAAATTCTTTACTTCTAGCCCTTGAGAAAGAAAACCCACCGAGTAGTTTTTTTATCAGTAATATAGGCTTTTTTGTTTATCTTTTCCTTTTATTCTTAACATTTCGGTAAGGAATTTACGCATTTCTTCTTGTTGCAGACCTTGGCAACGGTTATATTCGTAAGTGTGTTTTATGGCCTTTTTAAAGTCTTCCATATTAATGGCTTTTTTCCCTCGGGAAAAAGCAATCGCCGGGGCCTCTTTAAAAATTATTTTTTTGATATCAGCCCCCACAAACAAAGGACGCGGAGGAACTTCTTCTTCGTCAAATGCTTTTACTTTTTTCCTTTTTCCCGTTTGCTGGTCATATTCGTATCCTCCTATTAATTCATTAGGGTCTATTTCGTATTCTTTATTTTCGCTAATTTCTTTAAAAATGGCTTCGGTGAATTCTTTTACAAATAAGTCTCTATTTTTGGTAAAAAATCTAGGTTCATACGGTTGAGTTTTGTCGTAAAACATGCCGAGAGTAACCCTAATGATATCTTTAAGTTCTTTTTTTTCCGGAAAAGTAATTAATAATTTTTTGCCAAATCTTTCCGAACGAAAAAGGGCTAAATCAATTTGCTCGGCTTTATTAGTGGCCGCTATAATAGAAATCCCCGGGTATTTTTTACTGTCAATACCATCCATAATAGTATTTCATTCTGTACATTTGTCTTTTTTTCCTTCGTCACTCATTTTTTCAAATTCATCAATAAATAAAATACAAGGCTTACCCTGGCTTTCCTTAACTATTCCATTAAGGAATAAATTTATTCTTTCTTCCCGGGCTTGGCGGTCTTTACCGGCAAATTGTCCGCCACTAGCGTAAGCAAAAAAAGAACCCGAAGCTTTGGCGGCGGCTTGGGCCAGCAAAGTTTTCCCGGTGCCGGGCGGACCATAAAGTAGCACATGCTCCGGTTCGATAGGAAAATTTTTATTTTTTTGTTTTTCTTTAATTAATTCTACATTTAGTTTTATTTTCTCTTTGGCTTCTTTCAAACCCCCAATTTGGCTCCAAGTAGTTTCAATATCGGCAGATTCCACAATGTATTTTTTTCTTTCTTCGGCGGATTTTCTTTGTTCCTCTTCCTCACGGGCTTGTTGCTTCCGTTTTTCATTTTCCCCGGATAACACATCGCCAATGGCCGTGTCCGGAAATTGTTTACCTTTTCAATATCTATTTAAAAAAAATCCTCCTCCACTGAATAAAAGGACAGCAAATAAAAATTTTTGTCAAGTAAAGAATTTTTTTTCGCAAAAGTGAATATCAGTCTTGGGCCAGGAGTCTAAAAACTTACGGGCAGTTAAATAATCAAGAGACTGTTTAGGAGCGTGGAGAATAAAAGCAATCTGTTTGTAGCTTTTGGTGGGTTTTTTTAGCAAAAGCGATAATGTTCCTTGCACCGTAGCCGAAGCAGAATTTGGATAACTACTTATTTCTAAATTAGTAATTTTTTCTACGGCGTAATGCGTTTTTTCGTCAGCCAAATAGATTTTATTTTGAAATATTGGCTCTTGTTGGTTAGCCGGAATTTCTATCCGCACTAACCATTGCACTAATTTTCCGGAAAGATAAAAGTAAATAAACAATAAAAGTAAGAAAAAACCCATGGTTAAAGCTACACTTAATAAAGTATCCACGTTTTTGCTACTTCAATCCCGAATATAACTGGTAAATATTTGTCGCGGAGTTTCTTTGCCAAACAAGAATTCGGATTTCCAAATTAATCAGGCTAGTAATCCGCCGCCCACATAACGTAATAATTTAATTATTCTAGCAATTCAAAGATTACCAAATAAGGTTATTTTGAACTTATTAATTTTTTGATTTAAACTCATATATAATAAGTTTTTGCTTAAATTGCTCTCTCTCTCTCTCTCTCTCTCTGCTTTATTTTTAGTGTATATGCAAAGCATATAAAAAAATTGCTAAACTAAAATTTGCTTATTTTGCTGGTTAATTTTGTTCAGGTTTAGTTAGTTATTTTTTCTTTTTTAAGATTTTTACTAATTCTTTTTTAGCAATTCCTTGCTTAATTAGTCCTTGGTGTTTTTCGTATAATTTTTGACATTGGGCTAAAATTTTTTTCGCTTTTTCTTGGTTTTGAAAACCGCCTAAGGTAACTTTTTTTTTCTCTAAATCTTTATAATGTAAAAAAAAATAGGCAATTTCATCTAATTTTTCGGGGGTAATATCCGTTAAGTTTTGAATATTATTTAAGCGTGGTTCAACCGCATTCACCGCGATTAATTTATCATCTTCTTCTGCCCCATCAATCATTTTTAAAACCCCAATAATTCGAATGGGAACATGCAGTCCAAAAAAAGTGGGTTGAAGAGTTAAGCAAATAACATCCAATTCATCCCCATCGGGGGCCAAGGTCTCTTCAATAATTCCATATTCTTCCGGATAAGGCATAGGCACCGATAAAACTCTATCTAATTCGTATCTTTTTTTAATTTTATTATATTCAATTTTATTAACGGAATGCTTAGGAATTTCCACTACCATATACAAATTATCTTCATTCTTTTTCATACTATTTTTTTACATTTTTATCCCAAAAACCGGGAGATAATTTTCTTGCGGGGAGGACGAAAGAAAAATTTTAATTTAATTTTTAATAATAAATAAGCCACTAGCCAAAAATAAAAAATGCTAAATCCAATTCAAAATGATAATCAAGCATATTTTTTATTTTCCACATGTTTAAACCACCAAACCGCAAATCTCCTAAATTTTATTCCTGGCTGGGGGTTGATTAAAAAAAATCTCCTTATTAAATTAGCCAAAAAGAAAATCACCGGCAGTGGAAACATGAGATAAAAAAGCTCCTTTTTCTTTAAATTAGGTTTTTTAGGTTTAACAAAAAGAAAAAAATAGCCTAAACTCATGGGTAGGACTAAAAAGTGTCAAATAGCCGAATTAATTCACAGGGGAGTGGAAGTTAACTGGCTCTTTTTAAGTAAAATAGGCAGGACGGAAATAAAGCCTAGCAAGGAAGTTAAATTACTTACGGCCACTACTAAACCCCACTTTTTTTGCTTCTCGGCTTGGTCAGGAGGAGTATTTTGCGACAGCAATTTGATTTCGTGCCAATTATAAATTACGGTTAATACTGAATTTCAAGCACACCAATGAATAATAATAAATTCTAACAGAGCACTGAGCGGAGCCAGGGCGAATTTCTCGCCGTTATTAAAATAAAAAGATAGAATACAGCAAGTAATATGTAAAAAAGAATTAGTTAGCAAGTAAAATAATTGTCTATTTTTCTTCATATTTTTATTTTTTTTCTAGTAATTCCTCTTTTTTCAATTTAATTAATTTTTCTCCGGTAAATTGGTAAATATCATTAACATATTGAAAAATGTCATAATGATGGTCAATAACGATGGTAGTTTTATTCTCTAAACGAGCAAAAATGTTGGCTAAAATTTTAATTTTTAAGTCTTTTTGGACATTACTTAAAATCTCGTCAAAAATATAAATATCATAATCGCGGATAAAAATCCGCATTGCGGCAATTTGTTGTTTTTACCA
>CAMKVN010003168.1:0-11210 GCA_946474995.1 Funneliformis geosporum
AGTAACATTGTTGGAAGATTATACAGATTTAGAGATTATAAACGAACAAGTGCAGAGGATGATGAAAAATACAAAAGAAGTGCTATGATTTATGATGATAATGATACGCGGATTGTATAATGTTGATAGAAAAAAATCATAAGACTTAAATTTAACTAAAATTTTAGAATAAATTACTTCTTTTTGTTAGTTTGATTTGGTTTTAACAGAGTTTCTTAAATACTTCTTTGTAATTGTCCGAAAGCAGGGAAACAATTATTAAATAAAACTAAATAAATTCATAAAAACTGTTTTAATCTTTCATTTAACTGATTTTCTAGCTAATTAGTATATACCCATAACGGTTTGCTATTTCCTAGAATAAGAGAATTTAGGAATACTACTTTAATGAAATTCTTTTACGCTTTGTATTTTCTCATAAAGATACTTCCTATACGAGTGAATACTGAATTGATATATCTTTTGAAAAAGGATAATCTGAAATTTTATAAATATATACCTCTCCACCTCGGTTTACAATAATGGATTACCTCGGTAACATTTATTATTAATGGAGTAACATTCTTCCTTATTTCGGATTCATACATAATGACGTTAAATGAAAAATAATTTTTATTGAGAATAAGAATAAAATCTTGCAATGTACAATTCTTAGTCTATCTTATTATACCATGTTTTACGTAAAATTCTTTTAATTTTTAATGAATTAAATTTATAATAATATATTTGATGTAATAAAAGATTTGAACCGATTTTCAAATTGATTTTTAAATTTACAAACCAACAATAGTAGTGAGTTTGAAGGGAGAAAATACTTGAGCTCTAATTAGAACACAATTCGATTTAATTTCAAATAAATAGCTTTATTATATTTTCTCATCAATCCTTCGAATATCAAAAAGATACGTTATTGCTTATACGACCCGGCTAATTTGAAAAAGAAAACTTGCATATTTACATAACTTATAATTTTTTAATTTTTTTAAAAAAACTCGATAGCTTTTATTTACTAGTAATGGTTCGCAACAAAAAATCTCAAAAAAAAAGAAATCAGAATTATTTATAACTAAATCACCCGCTAAAATGCCACGAAATAATTGGGTCTGGAAATACCGGACCGGATCGATTAACTAATTTAGTTTAAATTTTATTAGAATTTTCATGATCTCGATGTAATTTAAATGGCAATATTATAGCATTTAAATTATTTTTTTCTTAAAATTTAAAGTTATCCAATACGTAGTGGCCAAGAAAATAAAGAATATTAAGCACTCAAGATTAATACATAAGAAAAATTTCCCAATACATGAACATAGCCCCACGGACAATTATTCGTCCCTACCTAACAATATAAATATACTGTAAACCGTAATATATTAATTTTCCAGCGGAAATCATTTAATTTTAAAACTATACACGCAAACTATTGGTTGTTGACTATTTTACATCATAATTTCCATAAATTTTTTGGTGATACAATTATTAATTGACTTTGAGAAATGATAATAGCATGTCGTTAGACCGTAATTTTCCCGTTCAAATATGTCCCCTGGCATATGCAATCTGGCCAATATGTCTTCTGGACAATGAATAAATCCTTGATAATTTTCGAATATAAATGGTAGGAATTTTCTTTTTTTAAAGTAGCGTTCGACATTCCTAAATAAATAAAAATAGCATTTGGTTATTTTTTTCCCTTTCCCTTTGCATTTATCATCGAAACGCTAATTAATAAACGTGTTTGATAAGATAGTATAGATAGATTGAGGCAATACTTATTTACGTTGCATTAGATTAGTTTTGTTATTATAAATAAAATCCATTATAAACATAAACCATCTACTTACTTTGTCTTCGTTTACAACATAAACGTTAAGAACTCTATATTAAATCGAATGCTCCTCTGTGACACAAACCCCCAAAAAATAAAAATGTCAATGAATTTTTTTTTTTTTGTTTAAACTATTCTTTTCTCAATTCATTCAAAAGATATTTCTTTTATCATAAAAAATGCCTAGTACTGTTTGAATGAAATTTTTTGAAAATTGAAAATGATAATTTTCGAAATTACAAAATTGCTTTCCTACTGAGTCCAAAGCGATCTTACATGAGATGAAATCATCATTTCAACATCAGGACTCGCTTTTTAAGTTGACGATATAACTGAATATTTTCCTGGAAATCGTCAACTTTTTTACCAAATGGATTGACAGAATTAAATCATGATAATGATACGAGAATTATTCAAAATACTTAATAATCAAATCGCCTTGAAAGTTTACAAGTAGTTCATATATCTATTCAGAATTCATCTCGAACCTCCAATCGTTAATGATAACTCCTGAGGAAACCATCTCAAATGGATTGACCGAGTTGATATCAGTTCAGAGAATTTAAGGTACCTGGACATATTAAAAAATATTTTGACGTGGATTAAATCAAAGTCAAGCGTTAATAATGATTCCACGTTAATTAAGTTGCATATTGACTGAAGTTAGTTTACCATTGTTAGCTATGATTTCCAAGCAAACAAATTTCATTATCATTTTATGAAAAGGACTTTGAAGATTTTCAACAACTTGAGCTTCCATAATTCAAAATCTTAGAATTTGAACTTAAATATTCTGATCCTAAATACCTAACCAAATACTTGGAAAATAATGGAAAAATTTAAAAATTTAGACCCTGGCAAGATTGGTAATGATTCGTTACAGCTAAACTCTTTCCGAATCTTGATATCTTGAAATCATAAAAAAAGTTTTGAAAAGTAGTAAACTATTAGAGAACGATACCATGGTAATGTGGTTTAAAAGGCCTTAGTAAATTATTCAAATGAAAGTTTCATTTGAATGATTAAAATTAGATTTTGGTCATTACATTTATCCGAACCTCAATCTTATTGGGTTAATATCTTTTTAAAGGTTGGGCGAATCGCTTACCTTGTCTTGTAATTCTCTCATTACGAATTTTTTGAATTTGGAAATGGAAGAAAAAAATGACGAAATCATCGAAAAGTTTAATAAAGTTAGACGTTATTAAAGAATTCAAAATAATTAATCTTGAATTAATTTCAAGAAAATAATGCTCGTTCTCTAAATCAAGATTGCCAAGTTAAAAAGGGCTTCAAAATATTACCTTAACCGGCTCAAAGTCCAGATCTCAATCCGCGTTATATCTATGGAATGAGGTCAAGAAGAAAATTATAGAGATTAAAGAAAAGTCGTTTAACCTCGATATTTATTTGCTGCCCAATAAATACTAACCGTCTAGTATCAATCTAAAGAATTTGGCTCTAAATAAACAAAAAGATGTTCGGTTGGTATTTTTTTTGGATAGTATTAATAACTACTGTATTAGATAAAGCAAATTTGTTTAAAAGATTTTTTCACTTGAGATTCCTTTTTCGGCTTGGATCTCTTCCGGAAGTATTAGACTGAGACGGTGGTGTGGCGGTAGCATTTGGAGCCTTAGTATATGTTATTATTATCTATAATTATATTTATAAAGGGAAATATGTTTTAAATAACCGATGAATCAAATTCTTAATTCGCTATAAATAAATTATATGTCTCTAATAAATTTATATACAATTTCTTTTCACTTTATTTTATATTTAAAATTCTGCAAATCGATAACTTACCAAGTTTCAAATGTAGTGACCCTTGACAAAATTGAAGTGTATGTACATATTAAAGATTTTTCAACTTATCAAGCAGTTTTTGTTTATTGTAAAGTTTTATGATTAATATATATTACATTCATTACGAAAATTTTATCTTATGGTATATATAAATATATTTCGTTTTATTGTTAAACCGGCCAATCATCATCAATGTAAATATAACCATTTGTTATTATGTAACATTGATTGATTACATCATGGTAGACTTACTTTGATATAAATATATCAACCTTTCCTTCTTTTTTCATTTTTTATTATGTCCACTTTCTTTCGTTCCTTTCTTTTTATTTTTATTTTTAAAATATTTACATCATCAAAAATTTATAACCGAATTTACGACTTACTTTAGTCATACGATCTTTATATAATATCGCTCATAACTTAAAATTTTAAAAATAAATAAAGATAGTCTGTTAAGGCTTGAGTTCTTCATATTGTAAGTGGACACAACACATTTACGACTAGGCTTGGGTATATTCGGATGAAGCGGATATGTCATTTAACACGCTTTACTTAATGAAACCAAAATTTGTTTGTTTTTATCCAAACAAATTTTTGCTGAAGGTAAATTATACTGTAATTTTATAAAAAAAAAATCAATGATGATCTGTGGCAGGATTTTGAGTCATCAAACATGGCAAGTGGACACAGTTACGACCAGCCTTGGGCATATGGTCGGATGAAACTGATAGATTCCCAATGTCATGTAACATGCGTTGATATGCCCCACACAAACTGAGATGCCATTTATTTGTTTCATCTAGAAACAAACCTTGTCAGTATTGCTACTATACTAACATGCATCTTTTAATGGACTTTGAGTCCAATTTTCCTTCATAGGAATGATATTTCAACTTTAACAAAAAAAAGTTGTAAAAAATTCAAACCTGAAATTTAACGACTGGGTTCAGGATGTATATATATATTTCCTTCAGAATGTGGGATTAACGATCATCCTCGTACGAACTTAATTCGAAAATTTGTATTACCGTCAACTGCAACGTGACTTTGAAAAATTTCAAGGCCTTTATAAAATATTTTATCTTGAAGGCAATTTGAACTCAAGTTCTACCACAGCAATTATATGTTATGCAAATTGGGCGAGCAAATTAATAATCTTCCTATTTATTATTTAGGTCTACTTTATTTATTTATATCGTTTGCTTACAGCATAATTTTTATGATTAATAACGTTTAAAAATTCATTGTATTTTCTTTACTGATTCCTTCATCCTACTTTAATATTTTATTTTTTTTTGTTGAGAACTTAATAAAGCATTTCTTATTGATGAATTTCAACATTTTCAATAAGTGATTTACCACTTCGCTTTCCGAGTTAAAAAACCAGTTTTGATTTAAACGGTTAAAAAAATAATCCCTTTATTTAAATTTTTTATTTGTTATGAAATCTAGCGTTGCGTTACTAAGTAAGTTCTTATAAGTTTATATTTATAAACGAAAATGAGGGAAGTATAAGGTTTTATTTAGTAATTATGATGCAAGAATTTATTTAACAATATCAAGTCGCCTCAACATCGGCGCTCTGACTTCCGAAGTCTAATTAATTCAATAAAACAAACTGCGGCTAGTTAAGATTATTCTAAAGGGGAAAATCAAGCAATTTCTAAATTAAAGATGCAATGCTATGTTGATCAAGAATCCATCATTTTTATATCTTCATTCCAAGACAACAAACTTGCTCACATTTTGATCGTTGATCGCCCAATCTATCAATGCGAGATATAAACTTGATTTTTTCAAGATACAGTTTCACAAAAATACATTTCTCTTTGGACCGAATCGGTTCATAATCCTAAAGACGTTCCTAAAACTGATCTTGAATTGGTCTGGACCAAAATTTAAGTTCCGGAACGGATTTATTAGATGGTGTCTTATGTCATATGGGAACTTTTTCAGTAAAATCAAGTCATGAGTCATAGTAAATCATATGATCCGTAATGTGATTTTACTGGAAAAGCTCCCATATTATAAATCAAAAATCATTTTAATATCATCACTCAACTTACTTTGTGTCGTAATTAGCGATTTTCTGATAATTTTCAAAGTATTTGTCTCGACAAGTTCGTTAAAACCTTTTCCGATATCTTTAATAACCTCATCGCTTAAGATTTTTTTGAAATCTTTTTAAAAGTTCTGTAACAGATTCCATTTGATTAAAATTTTTTTTACAAAAAAAAAAAAGGTCTCTTGTTAAAGGTTCTCCTTAACGCGTGATTTTCGATTATTTAGTAAACCTAGAATTCACTTTCCTTATAATTCAATTTACATAATATTAATATTATTTTTCATTGGATCTTTTTGAATTTTAATGCATTAATTTCTTACATTTGCAAATTTCAACTACAAGGATTTTTAATGTATTAACTTTTGGTGATTTTAGTTATCATATTGTCTTTTGTTGTACTTCTTTAAATTAACATTTTAGATGCGGATTGTAGATAATTTTACCATATCAATGACAAATTAATTAACATCAAGTCGTTATGGATCAGACGCTTGATACACACCACAACGAAGTTGATTTATTTTCTTTTTCAACACCTAAAATCAATCTATAATCACGAAGCTCACCATCAGATAAATTATTCACCTCCTGCGCAACAAAATACATCGACATTTTCTATAATCCATCCTGCCAGATATTGACATTGTTAAAATCAGTCAGTTGACCTAATCATACTTTCATCACCACAATCAACATCGACATCAACTGATGAATTTTTACCATCATCATCACAAACATCTTTTTTTTCTGTTACAATTCAGAAACGAAAATATAGGAATAATGTTTTATCTATTATTATTGATTTAGATAATGAATTCAAGGATTAGTCCGTATAAATACTTATTAATAGATACTATTTTATTTTAACGGTTAAAGTTACAATCACAATATTAGGAATACTGGTAACAACTTAATATACCTCCATATATTTGAATATTTCAATATCATCAAAAGTGATTTTACAAAATTATTTGATGAGAATCAAGTCATTTCATCAAATTACACAAGTGATATATTATGAACCTATTGAATTTGGATGTCAAATATCAAAAATAATCTTATTAAAAATACTTATATTTGCATATCATCTCAACCTTACTAATAAAAATTTTAAATAAGAACATCCAACTACATTAGTTATATTATCACATTACTGAAGAAAACAGAATCAATAAGTTAATTTATCTAAAAAGTTATGTATAATTTATTACTATAACCAATATATAATTCCAGAAAACAGAATAATATTTCAAAAAGAAGCTTTTTAAATATATGAATTTTGAACCTTTCATAATTAATCCCAAAGAAAGTAAATAAAACAATAAGACTTATGATTCAAAACTCCTTTCATATTATTATATAACTTATATAGATTGTAATCTAAGAAAATCAAGTTCTGAGAATTTTTTATCAAATTGAAATTTTAATTGCATTTTAATTTTTATTACATTTAAATTAAAATGTAATAAAATATTAATTTTAGTCAAATATTTTTCAGAGCTTGATTTTCTTAGATCACACCCTATATTAGAACCTGAAAGAGATTCAGGTTGCTTTTGTTATTGTTATTATTATTATTATTGTTATTCATAAGTATCGAGCTATAATCTCTTTACTAGTAATGAAGTTGGTCTATTAGTAACTAGCGAACTCAACCATTCGCGAATATTAGGCTTTTTTAACTTGTTTGTATTTTTAATCATTTTTATAAATAGAGTAGAAGAATTTAAATTCAATTTATTTATTTTTTTTTATAAATAAAAATTTACATTTTGATTGGATAATCATCATTATAAAATTAAAATCACATAATAATACGAAAATTCATTATTGACAGTTTTTATTATTCAAATTATATGTTATTAGTATTTTTTTTAAAAAAAAAACCACCCTCCTATTATCACATTATTACCTATTATTATCATTAATTAAAAAAATTATTTTTTTTAATGTAAAAAAAAAAAACAAACCTATAATTACTAATTAAAAAAAAACCTTTTCTTAATAAAAAAAACCCTCCTATTATTATTAATAAAAAAAAAAATTTTTTTAACAAAAAAATCCTTCTATTATTACTAATTAAAAAAAACTTTTTTAACATAAAAAAAAAATTCCAATTTATATGAATTTAAAAAAATAAACTTTTTTTTTTAATAATTTAAAAAAAATTTCCCACTCTCCTATTTTTACTAATTAAAAAAATTACACCCTCCTCTTATTATTACTAATTAAAAAAAAAGCTTTTTTTTTTATGTAAATAAAAAAATTCTCCACCCTCCTATTATTATTTATTAAAAAAATGTGCATAAAATACATAATTTATGTAAATATAATCATGTTAAAATTTATTGATTGAAAAGAGATATATGCATCAAATAAAATAACATATGTTGAATTATTTGCAATATTTTTTCCGCTTCTTGATGGTATTAGAATATCTTTTGTTAATTGATCTAGCTTTTTAATGCTAAAAATATCTTTACTATTATAATGAAATTTGAAACTTGTTATTATAAATCCCGTTAATTTATTAAGTCCACCATTACGTTTCAACTCAAAAATGTTAGTAGCATCAAACTGGCAACTTAAAACCTTTTTTGTTATATTATTAATTATGTATTCCTTTATTTCAATTTGAGTTTAAGAAATTACACTATCAAATAAAATTTTAATATTAGAAACCTTATTAGATCAATATATATAAAAATAATAGAATACCTTATATTTTATAATCATCTACAAGCTTTATAATATGATCATTATATTTGTTTCGAAAATTGGAAAATAAGCTCTTTGTACGTTTTAATAAATATTATACTTGATCGCTATAATTTCAATGATAAAAATAATTTATCATATTATCTATAGCTTCATTAGATAGATTTCTAACATGGAGAAACAAACATTTGATTGTTTCATCCTAAAGACGATATTTTTGTCCTAAAGAATTTAAAATTGTTAGATGTTAATTATAATTTATAAAAGAATTAAAATAAAAAATATGAGTAAATTCTTACATCATCATTGCTATTAGCAGAAGAAGTATCACAACCAGAAAAACCATTAGAAAATCTTCTGAAATTCCTAGCAGAATTCCTGGCAGAATCTACAGCAGAACTCCCAATAGAAAGAAGATCAGTGCCATCAAAACTAAAAATATCAGAAAAGAAGTCTGATAAAGCTTTTTTGCATCCAACATTTGATTGGCTAATCGTAATATATAAAAACATTCTACCAACCACGTACAAATTTCCAAAGTATTAGAAAATTGTTCAAGGTCTTCTAGAAGATTTTGTAGCGACAATGTAACTTTATTAGAAGTTTCAATTGATTTATCTTATAAATAAAATAAAAATTAAAGATTGCAGTTATTAAAAATTTAATTTATCCAAAAATTGCAGATTTTAAGTAATTTTTAAAAATACCTAAAATAATTGAAGGTTCGTCTAAATCATCAAGTTTTTGCTTATTATTATTTAAATCTTCGTCAGAATACTTTCTGACTCTTTGATTATTATCTGTTTTGGTGGTATTTTTTTGGATACCATCATTTTAATATGACCTTAAAAAATAATTTATGAAAATAAATTTTATAATGTACAAAGTAAAAAATTATACTTATTCGTACTCGTATAATTTTACTTAGTTTTATGCTTGCTATTCATGCTTTTAGAATGAAAAGAGTAACGAGGGAATTATAATAATTGTTAAGGAGAAATCATTGTTACAATAAGAAAAAAATTCAGCCAATGTAAAAATAGATACCTTTTATATCTTTTTAAAGGGCTGTACACAAAAGCTGTATACAAAAACTAAGGCTGTATATAAAAACTGTACACAAAAGTTACGTAAAAGCTTTGCATAAAAATTTAATCAATAAAGAGCTGTACATAAAGGCTGTGTATAAAGGCTGAATACTGCCTAATAATCTAATCAAAAAAGATTCATTAAATCTGATTAATATAATGTTTAAATCAATTTAGTTTTTATTAAAAAATGCGATTTGAATTTAGTAAATTAATTAATGAAATTAGGCAAATTTGAGTTTAAAAATATGGATGGAAAATTAGCAATTCAAACTTGGATTAGTTTTAGAAAACTGGTCTGCGAATTGGTTAATTAACCAGTCTGTATAGTTTATGGTTCATAATTTTATAAACACTTCAAACCAGTTTATATAAAGGTCATGAAAGACTATGCATAAAGGCTAAATGATGTATTACATTTAAAGTTACATAAATCACAAAAGATATTAAAAATTTTTTATGGTATTTTTTTTGTTTCAAAATGTAACGAATTTAATAGCAGGAAACATTTTAACAACAAAAGAAATTGATTATATATGAAAACAGCTAAAATAATGTTATAATCAAAAGGTTAGTTTCGTAATCATGATTAATTAGAAAATTATCATGAAACTGCAATATATAATTTTGTATTATATAAAATGGTAAAGGAACTAAAAAAAAATCCTTTTATTAATATAAAAAAGCAGTACAGTAATAAATAAAAAATTTTCATTTTACAAATTGATAAAATTTTATCATAAAAAATAGTATTAAATAAGTTCTTCAACTCAACCGTAACTTCACCGTGACTTTTGGTTTTTTATTAATAATTTACCACAACAATACCAAGTAAATAAATTTTAAGTTTTATAGCATAAAAAACCTTATTTTTAATTTATATTATCTAATTTCTATTTCTATTATGCAGTTTTAACACATTTTTGTTTAATAATCATTTTTAAATTACAATGACATGGAAAAGTATGAGATAAATAAGATTTTAATTGTAATGATGAAAATTTTCAATTGCAATAACGTGGAAAAATATGAGATGAATGAGATTTTAATTGCAATGATTTCAGTTTTTCAATTTTAATGACATGGAAATAATTAAATGTTAGGAAATATATTTATATAATCAATGATTTTGTGAATATAAAAGGAAAATATTTTTCTCGTTATCAAATAATTCAAATTAATTTTGCAAAAAAAAATATGTGGACAGACAAACAACTCAATTTGCTTATAAAAGAAAGAAAAAAAAATAATAATAAATATCATGATCTTGTTGGGAACGGGAGGATGAATTTTTGGAAGGGGATTACGTCGAAGATTAATTTGAAGTTTGGGATAGGGTATTCAGAAAAGCATTGTAAGGAGAAGTATCAAAGTTTAATACATTCTTTACAGAAACTCAAAAAATTCTAACGATATAGATTTGATATCGAATCTATATCATTATGATAACTTTACCATACTTTGACGATAATTGAATCGAGGTCGTTAAGTTTATCTTTACTATATCATTTCAATGTAAATACGATATCAATACGATATCGATAATAATATCAAAATGGTATTAAAATGAGTTCAATACAATATCAATACGATATTAATATCAAAATGGTATCGATACGATATCGATATTAATATCGAAATGGTATTGATATGATATAGATACAATAAAGTTACGATGTCAATTCGATATCATATT
>CAMKVN010003169.1:0-11210 GCA_946474995.1 Funneliformis geosporum
TTTACGTAAAATTTATACGTTATTTTAAATTCCTTAATAATTCCGTATACATTAATTTTTTTAAAAATTATAAAAAATAAATCATTATAAAACATACGGAATTTTGATATAGAATCATTAATTACGTATACAAACCTTAAAAAAACATATCATTTCCTTATTTCGATTTCTTATAGGGAATATAAATCAAATTTAATAAATGAATAATATTAACATATAATATTAATATAATAAAAAAATTTTTATTAACCAAATTTAAAATGATTAAAATAAGTAAATGTTTTATAATAAAAAAAGAGAATAATTATATAAAATAATAAATCTTACTTTTTATAATATAGGGGGGAGGAGGGGGACCTTGCAATAGAAAGGAGAAAAACTGCTAGGAAAAATCAATTTTACTTTTATATGATTTTTAGGCTGAAATATGTTCAAATTTAACATTAACTCATTTTAGATTTTTTTAGCAGTTTCTATCCTTTCTATTGCAAAAACCTCATCTATTAAATATTATTTTTTTTTATTAATTCAAAAAAAGTTTTTTGACTTTCTTTTTTTATTATTATTAATTATTTACATTATATACAAATTTTTATAAATGATTTTTGTAATTTTTTAAAATATAAATTATTAATTATAATAATTTAAAAAATAAAAACTTATATTTTAATTATTTATTTAGCTAATTATATTATTTTTATATATATATATATATATTTTAAAATATTATTAATAATTATAATATAAATTTAAAAATATTATTTTTATTATAATTAATAATAATAATTATAAAAGAATTAAAAATTCCTTTTTAAACTATTTTTAGAAATTTGAATTTTGAGATATTTGAGATTAAACTATTATTTTATTATAAATATCTTTACTTACTTAATTAAATTAATCAAGTTTCAGATTTAAAAAAAAAAGGTTTTTTAAAGGTTTCAAAAAAATTTCTAAATTTTTAAGCTATATGTTAAAATAAATTTTAAATAGTATCATTAAAAAAAACCTATTGAATTGTTTTTATTGATAATGAATTTAATATTATAGGAAAATTTTCTTAATAAAATTCAATATAAATATAACAATATTTTAATGTTAAATTAATATAAGGTTTTGAAATTCTTAATATTAATTTAATTTTAAAATGTATAAATGTTAAATTAATATTAAAAAAAAATAATAAATTATTATTTAATTAAAATTAATTTTATAATATAAGAAATTTGTACTGATTTTATAATAAATTTTAATATTAAATTAATATAACTAATAATTTAAAATAGGGTAAATATTTCTGATGATAGTATTTTTATTTATATTTATAATTTAAATTATTTAAGTATAGGTAAAAGATTATGTTAAAAAAAATTGATTCAGAATCAAAAGAGAAATTTTCAAATATAATAGGAATTTTTATTAAATATAACTATTATATAGTAAAAACCTTTAAATTTTATTATAAAATAAGTATTATAATTAAATAAAATAATGAAGTTTAAATTTTTTTATTTTATATCAAACATTTGTATTTTACTAACAAAAAAAAAGTATATACAATATATACATGTACTGTATATAGTTTAAATGCCAGAGATTTTCGTTATTAAAGTTAATAATTTTGTTATATAATGTATATATATTATATATCACAAAAGAGGATCAAATATTATACATTAAATTTCTTTTTGATTTGACTCCCCACGCTTTTGTTTATAAATCTAACTAATGAAATTTACTTTTGGGCATGTAATAACCGATTTTTAAACATTTTATATCGCATAACACATGCCTAATTAATATTTTTTTTAAAAGATCATCATTCCTTTCTTTCTATTATATTATATTTTATTCTCTCGGCTGAGTCAATTTTCAGCTCTATTACCAGAAGGTATGAAAACTGGAGAATCAACAGATAAATTCGATAAAAGGGTAGTAATTGTAGGGATATCAGCTGATCCATCAGTATTATTGTTATCATAATTATTTTGTGTCATGTTATTGATCTCCGTTCTATCATTACTAACGACACCAAGTACACTGTTAAAGTTCTCAGCAGACACCACACACTTGTTGGTAAAATCTTCCATGAAATCCCATAAACGAACATTATCTAAAACCTTAACTTCTTCTCCATTTTGAATAGTGCGAAAATGAATTTCCTTCTTTGTTCCATCGCGATAGGTGTGTGCATAGAAACAAGAAATTCCAAATTGACATTGCCCTTCACCATAATTAAAATTCCTGCATGGAATTATACTACAAAAAATAAATAAATAAATAAATATATATATTGGGTTTGATAAAAATATCACTTCTTTCCCGTTTACCTGCACTTTCGTTTATATTCGTTAATCACCCTTTGCTTCTCGGCACGATCTGTGATCCAGGTAGTGCTTGGGGTAATAAAATGACTTGATGTTTTGCAAATTGGACAAGCGCGAATAACTTGATTTTCCATTGTGATATTTGATCTCCATTGACGAATGCATTGAAGACAGAACGCGTGCTCGCAATCTATTTTCGTAACCAGATTTAAATTTATCTGTATCACCTATAATTTGTCAGATAGCATCATTATATTCACCATTGATACTTACTCAATAGACCAAAACGAGCATCTTCCTTTGATAATACTTTTTCATGGCAAATTCCACATTTGAGATCTTCTGGTTTAACACCTTCAGCAACTTGGATTTGCTTGTTGATACATTCGTTAATATGTTCTATAAATGAATTAAATTTTAGATTTTAACCAAAAAAAAAATCTTTCGAAAAAAAATTCGACTTACCTTGATGTTCTTCAGAACTATGATAAGGGTGCAGGACATGTTTAAGGCAAGAAGGACAAGGCATACCATGAAGATAATGACATCGATCTCCATATCGACAGTTTCCAGCAATTCCGAAAGGGCATAACTATGAATTAGCCAAAACAATAGATAAAGAGAAAAAAGATACAAACATAAAAGAGAAAGGGTATTATTTCCCATTTTATAATTAAGCACAAAAAAAATAATATTATTATAATTTTATTTTGTTTTCTTTTCAATACAAAGAATAAAAAAGATATATAAATCGCCCTCCCCAAAAAAATAACCGAAATTTTTTGTATCCATTTTTTTTTTTTTTAAAAAAAAAAATTATATATAATTCACTAATAAATTGAAAATATTATGATACATATGAACTTCCCATGAGGGAAGTCTTTTTTTTTCTTTTTTTTTTTTTTTTTTTGAAATTACATATATATATATATTTATATCAACAAACCGGCTCATAACGCCTCGAGTCGATACTGAGTCCGGGAGTTGCACCAGAATCCTTCAAACCCGTTTTGGTAATTGCGGAGTATGTTAGTGGGGTTTTCAATTGTTCAGATGATTTAGAAGATGACAATTCTGTTTGCACTTGATCATTTTTATCTTCTTCCATGTTAAAGAAGACGAAAACATCGTCGTCAGTTACAAAAGGACTAAATGGATCTGGAGTTGCTGGACGGTCACCAGTATTACTGTTATTGCCACTATTACCATTGACATTCATACTTCCATTTGGTCGGCCTATTATGCCAGGATACAAAGGAGAGTTTGTATCAGTTTGATGAAATTCGTGAGGTAAGGGAATGTTGATAGCTGGAGTACCATGGTGATCAGACGAATAACTATTATTATTATTATTATTATTGAAACGATGATGATTATGATTGTGAATTGAAACTAATGGACTAAGAGGAGAAAGCTGATCATTCCATTCTTCTCCATAATTGTTATTAATTGAAATATTTCTCATGCTAGGAAATCCAAAAAGATGTTGTCTATTGTATGCATTATTAACTTGTTGTCCTTCGGTTTGATTCATATAATTAGCGGGCAGAGATCTCCCTGCAAAATGGATATGTGTAGGATCAGCGTGTGAGTTATAATAATTAAGATGCTGACTGTCCATGTGCGCAGGATGCAACATAGAAGAACCATTGAATAATCTCCTGGGATTTATTTCTGAAGATTCTTCCTGCCTACTTCGACGTCTTTCACGTTCAGTTGGAGTTAACAAATCATTTAACGAGGAAGGAAGAAGTTCTTCATAATCATACGCAACAAACTCATCAAAGATTGTTTCTTCATGATGTGAATAATCATGAAGTTCAGGAATGCTATGAAGATGTTGATGAGTATTGGCGGTAGGTGAAAGCATTCCACTCTCACTAACATAAGAAAGTGGTAAAAATATTGATTTACTGCCAGGATTATGAAATGGAGAGGTTCCAAAAGATTCGGCATTATTATTATTATTATTATTATTATTAATGTTGCTATTATTATTGTTATTGTTATTTAATGGACCAAAAAAGATATCAGGAAGTGATCTTCGTTGTTGGCCGTTAATATTTATAGGTGCGGATAAATGATCATTGTTGAAATTTGTATTGATGTTTCGTAATCTTGGTGCGGTATGATTCTCATCAGAAAAAGCAGCTGAATCATTCAGTGAAGCTGTCAACTGGCTGAATTGTCTGTGGCTGCTCGCATATTCAGGACTGATTGGAATACGTGTGAAAGGAATTCCAGGAGAATTAAGAGGTTGATAATCATTAAGATCTTGGCTGTATCCTTGCGGAAGCATCATAGGTGACCTAATTTCTGGAATCATACTGTTGGAAATACTATTCCTTGATCCATTAGCATTTTTGCTACCGCTATTTCTACCATTTGAACTTGATTTACGTTCATTTGGTAAAGTATGAGAAAGTGCACATTTATTTCCAAATTTGCAGTTCCCTTTTAGAAAGTATTTACAAACGTAATTATCAGATGGAGGATCCTTGCTATGAGAGAAGACACAATTTTTCCCTGCCGTGCAGGCACCACTCTTGAAAAATTTGCAAGGAATGTGCGCTAGATTACTATTGCCTAAAGTCATTTTTTGTTGGATGGACAAACATAAAGAAAGAAAAAAATACAAAAGATGTTATTATATTGGTTAGCAATTGATGGATCAAAATCGGTATCAAAATAAAAGTATAATTTAATTAGTCATTCAATAGTTTAAATGATTGATTGCGTATGCCAGCACTTTAATAATTAAATTTAAGAGCTACGTCGTGCAGCATAAATACGCAGCACTGACGAAGTAGATATTATAATACTGTTTTTCATCCTTCGTTCACTTAAGTATATGTGTATGATTTTCCTAAAAACTTACTTTTTGAGTTGGCCTTTCCGTCGTTGGAAGAGTTACTACCATTTTGATTTCCTTTACCTCTTCTGGGTGGCTGAGAGAAACCTGGAGTCACACTATTTGTAGGGGTGACTGGTGCGGATATTGCTTGGGAAATAGGACTATTCAATGAATCTTGTTGATAGTTGAACAGGAAAGATTCGGACACTGAGGTAGGTATGGAAGGAGATGTTACGATTGAAGGTATGTTAAGAAAGTTGCTATCTATTCTGCTATCTAGTCTCGGATATAATTGGGGCAGAATCGGAGGAGGGTTTGGGAGTGAACTTGCTTGCATTGCGAAAAATACTGTTTGATAGTTATAGAGTTGTCAACATACGCGTTTATTATTTTTGGTATCTTTATTTTCTTTTTTTTTTTTTTTTTATTTATAGATTTTATGTAGTTTTAAGTTTTTTTTTTTTCTTTTTTGTAACTTCTATTGTTTTTAAAAGTTTTTTTTTTTTTTTTTTTTTTTGAAAAAAATATTATATTAACAAATATTAAAAAATTTTTTTTTTTGGTGTTAAAAAAGAAGAGACAAAAAACTAAAAATAATTACAAAGGCTTTTTTTTGGTGAAAGACAGACAAGACAGACAGGTGCAGGGTAAGGGTTATCTTTTTTTTTCACTTTAAACTAAAATGTTGAGTGACTATCTATCCTTGACAAAATGGAATGCTCGGGCGTGTGTAACCGAACTGTTAAACCTAAAAAAAGAAACTATCCCTATAGATATTTCGCAAGCTTGTGGTAATTCAAGGATGCAGTTGACGATAACAAATTGACAAATAAAAAAATCTTTTTTTGTTTCTCGTTGCTCAAAAAGATGTTGATCAAGGAGAAAGCTTATTCAAAAATGAAATCGATTTTATCATATTTTTTGAAAAAATTTTGCACATCGAGTGGCGGAGTTTGGCGGGTATTGATTATACATATATATCGGTTATATCGGCGTTTTTTGTTTTAGATGATAAACTTTATATAATAACTGATAAATGATGGATTGATATGAACTTCAAAAGCAACGAGAGTGAGATTTACTGATCAATCTAACTTAACTTCAACAAAGAAAAAACATACATTTCCTTGACCTTTGCAGATCAAACTCCATGACCCCACCAACAATGACTCATAATTTAAACGCATTCATTGAGATTTTTATGGTAGTCACATGAACGCATGATTAAAAAAACTTTCCGGAGTCTGAAGTCCAATATTTTATTATTTGCAGTTTTATTTATCAAAAAATTTTTTTTGGCGGGAAAATATTACACAAGCATTTTAACATTCCATGAGAATAGAAAGAGCAATGGTCGCAATTATATTCAGTGGAACATCAGGCGCAGTAAGTTATTTAGTCTTGTATTTATAATTCGTATTTTACAAAGGATTTCTTTATTTCTCTCCTTGCTTTTTATGAAATTGGGAAATAATTTGCACATAAATTATCGAAAATCATCCCAACTTTATCATAACCGAATGTCGTCTGCGCCGCTAATTAATTTCTAATGGATCTAGTATTCGTTCATAATTTAATTAAAATAAAAGTAAAAAGGCTGCAAACATTTAAATCAAAAAGGTAATACAAATATTAAATTACTCCTGAGTGGTGCTTTTTTGTTCAAACTCTAAGCGTGATGCATTTTTTTTATAAAAAAATTATTACTGCGGAAATAATTTATGTATTAATAATATAAACAAATAAACAAATATGTACCTCAATTTCAATTTTTTTTCCGCTAAACAACGATCTGTGCAAAATTAAGGGATGATTGTTGTTTATAAAAAAAATTATCTTATGTAAGGTAAATCATTATTCAATTTTGATTCGTTTCATAAAAGATTTATTTTGGCGGAAGCAAAGCTCCTTGAAATCTGATGACATAAAAAAATCATTTAATTTTGGAGTTTTATTCTCCAAATAAAGACTTACTTTTTTTTTTGCTCCGAATGAATACCTTTTTTACATTAAAATTCGGTCCCATGATGCCTTAATTTATTTGTTTATGCGCAGAAAATTAACATAAAGCTTTGACATCCCAATCGGACGTTAGTGCGAATGGATAAATTAAGTCTTTTAAAACATGAAAGAAAGCAAGTTTTAATTGTTTCAAATCTTAATACTTCTCAATTCAATTCCAATGCTCTTCCATTTTCCTTTACCTTAATCACGTGATCATATTTCCTACAATGATTTGGATACTATAAATAGTGATGATTTGGAAAAAATTTATAACAAAGGTACAATCATATTCGCTACATATAATGTTCACTCCTTACTTGATAATGTTAAAAATAGTAAAATCCTAAACAGAAACATGGCATAAATCCCTTTAAACTTTCAGATGCTCTTCAGATTCTAATTTGTTTCCCTTTAGAGTACAATTACTAGTTCATTTCAGGTGTTGGTCTCCTAATTAGCAAGACATGATTAAAACATATAGTATGATAATTTTTGGATAATGATAGATATCTTTACTTAAAAGGTAACATCAAACTGAGAGTCTTCTCAGTTTATATACATGCTTCTCAAGTAAAAACACAAAAAGTATTACAAGTAAAACTTTTGAAATTAATAAACAATAGCTCAAAAAATAGTTTTATATAATAATGATGGGAGATTTTAATGCTAATTTAATCAAACTCAAAAAGATTATTGATTTTAATAAAACTATTTCTTGGTAATTTGACCTATTATATATACTTAGAAATTTTCTAAACTTATATGATATTTGTCATGATATATCACTTTTTACATTTAATAGAATTAATATTAATAGTCATCCTGATGCATCTTTGCTTCACAAAATCTAATTTCTAAATTTTTACACTATAATATTAATTATTTTTATTTGTATAAATCAGATCATAAGATTATTATTGCTTATTTTTTTAAGATCTAACAGGAATTTCAAGCTAGATCTAAATTAATAATACTAAAAGGAAGATTCCTAATCTCAGTTCTATAAATACATCTAAATAGTCTGAATTTGCTGAGTACTATTATAATTATTCTAACTAAAGATGGTTTCCATAATTATTTTTAAAATTTTTAACTAGTTGCAACTTAAGTTGCAACACTTTGAGTACTTTGAGTTGTAATATTTTATGAATTTTTATATTAAAATAAATTTACAAGAAATTGCAACTTACCGAGTTGAAACTTCTTAATTATGATGCCTATTTTTAATCATAACTTTAATCATTAAAAGATCTATTTTTCAATTTTACTAATATGAATAAGTTATAAATAGAACTGAAAACAGCTATTTTGTTAATTAGCAAGTCTAAAATCCCATATAAATAGCTTTTATTACTCTAACAAATGAATCAACCAACAGAAATTTCTAAATACTATTATATGCTCTATATGCTCACAAAAATAAAAAAAATATTATTAAAATTTCACTTTAAATGACTTCTACAATCTTTCTGATCAATAGTAAAAAATAGAAAATAAATCTTCACAATATTTCTAATATAGTTAAAGAAATAGAATATCTAATAAATTTACTTTTACCTTTTGTTGATTCTTCAAATTGTTAAGTAATCAAAAAAATATTAAACAACTTTTATAAAGCTTTATATAAAATCACTAAATTTGATAATAAAAAATCTAATAATCTATAAATCAAGGCTTTTATTGATCAATGATGCAATCAATTAAATTTACATCTTAAAAAAATGATAGATTCTATTCTATAAAGAAAATGAAAAAATCACTTTAGATAGAGTTTTATTAATAATAAAGATAATTTTAAAAGATTTACATTAAATCCAGATAAAATTAAAAAAGTTGTTATTAATCTTTTTTTTCTTCTTCACTAAGAGAATTAAATAATCAATAGACCTTATGATATAAATCTAAAGATTATATATCTAAGAATATTATGAAAATATTGTATAATTATTTATATATAATGAATAGAATTCTGTTCTTTCTTATTTACTAACAAATAGGACTGCTAGACCTTTGGATCCTCATAATGAAATGTTTTAATACTTAAATAATAAATTTAAAAAGCTTATTTAGAAATTGATTTGCATGTGTTTTACTATTAATAATATACCTAATGAATGAAAAATAGCCTATGTATATCCAATTTTGAAACTAATAGAATAGGAGTATGATATCACTAAAATATATCTTATCAACTTATTAAAAATACTTAGAAAAACCTTTATCAAAACTATAAACAATTGATTCTCAAAAATTTTTTCTAAATATAAAACCCTTAAAGAAAACAATTTCACTGGATTATTTGAAAAATATACTAAAAAATCCATCAAAATTATTAATATACTATTGGAAAATACTAATAAAAATAAGATTTATCTAAGGATTATGACCAAATTGATCTAAAATTTCTTAAATATGCTCTTTATTGAATCAAGATTCTAAGCAAATATATTGACCATAGTTCTGAATAAGTTGAGCCAACTTTTGAGTCAAATAAGTTAAGTTAAGTTAAATCGAATTAAGTCAAAAAAATTGACACATTTAACTTGAGTTGAGTTTCAAGTTAAGCTTGACTTAACTCAAGATAATTCAAGCTAAACTCAAGCCTAAAGTTAAGCTGAACTCAAGTAAAAATTTAACAATTATTTTTAAAGAAAGTATAAAAAAAATCATTTAAATAGAATGATATACATTATTCTAAAAGAATAATAAAAGTTTTATTTTAATAGAATAATAAATCATCATTTTATAGAAATGATAAAAAAAATTGTTCTAATAAAACTATAGTATAGTCAATTCTCTATAAATACACCCTTTATAAATTAAATGCATATTTACATATACCTCACTTTGTAAATACATACTTTGACAAAAAATTTTTATAATAGTTACTTATAAATTTTTTGTATTACCTTAATTTTATATTAATGCTATATAAATTTATATATATCTATAAATACATACTCTTTCTAAATGCACACTTGTGTCTAATCCTAAAAGGATGCATTTATAGAGAGTTGACTATATATTATTCTTAAGGAATGATTTTATTTATCATTACTTTAGAATGGTCTTTTATCATTTTAAAGAAATGATTCTTTCTATTATTCTAATAAAATGATATTTTATCATTTTATCAGAATAATTCTTTTATCTTTAGAATATATATTATCATTCTATCAGAATGATTTTATTTATCATTTCTTTAGAATAATATTTAATTATTTTATTGGAATAATATTATTTATCATTCCTTTAAAATAATACACAATCATTCTATCAAAATGATTTTATTTATTATTTCTTTAGAATAATGATTTATCATTTTATTAGAATAATATTATTTATTATTCTTTTAGAATGATGCATAATTATTCTATCAGAATAATGCTTATATTATTACTTTAATCATTTTATTAGAATAATGCTTCTATTATTCCTTAGAATGATACATTATCATTTTAAAGGAACAATTTTATTATTATTTCTTTAGAATGATATATAATCATTTTATCAGAATGATTCTTCTATTATTTCTTTAGAATAATGTATTATCATACATATAATTATAATCTATTACAAATCTGACACAGTTTTAAACTTGATAAATCAATCAGTCTTAATTGTTTTAGTTCATCTTTTCAATATATCATAAATACATTATTATTTTTATTAATAATTTCTGCAATTTTATCTAATTCATATAGTATATATGTCTTTATATCCTATGTGAAAACAAGAGTTCAATCTTTTAAGAAAACTGAAATAGTAAAGTAATCAAATATTATTGTAAAATCTTTTATCAAATGGAAATTTTTTATAAATATATATAATATATGTAAATAAAATAGATCAGTCACTTTTTTGCATATATATTTGCTTATTATAAACTATTTAAAAAGATGAATTCTATACTCTCAACCCATATTACAGAGGGCCGCCAAAAGTCTCCGAACACCATGTTTGACATCGTATAACTCAAGATGCACCGATCAGAATTAGTTCAAAATTTAATATAATCTTGATAT
>CAMKVN010003170.1:0-11206 GCA_946474995.1 Funneliformis geosporum
TTACCATATTCTAATAGTATTGTTTATTGATCTCTTATAATTTGAAATAAAAAAAAGATTCTTATATAATATATTGCGAAGTATTTGCATGATGTTTCACAATTTAATTTGCGTGACGTATAATAAATTGATTTTGATCTGCATGACATATTCAATGATATTGACATAATTAATTCACGTGACCTTAAGCTCCGGACTTCACAACGGTGGTACCGTTTCCTAGTATGTAATAGAATGATGATGAAAATCTTATTAAGCGAAATATATTTACCATCACACCGCCTTCGTTACCGGACTCTTTAATATTAGTTTGTGTGATAATCACAAGAAGCTTAGAAAGCAAAGATTTTTTAGCTTATTGTATATTTTGTAGTTTATTTTTATATTATTTACTTGAGCGTTTGTTGCGATTGGATTTGAAATATCAGCGACTCAAAAAATAAAGGAAAACTAGTATTATTACTAAAATTTGTTATAATATAATTTTATTTGCTCTAATATTACTATATTTAAATTTTCGTTTTTCTGATATAATAATTTTCATCCGCTAAAAAAGACGAATTGTATATAAATTATTCAAGAGATCATTACTTTTATATCTTTGTAAACAAAGTTTCTATGATTATAACTCATTAGTTAGAATTAAATTTGCTATCCCGTTTTAGGCTGATTTTCTATGTTATCATATTACATTCGAATTAGAACATATCGGAGTATTATGTTTTGAATATAGGTATTGTTATATAAAGTTCTGCATTATCATTAATTTAAACTATAATGGTGGAATTACTCATAGAAGTAGATCACTACGATTTAAAGTTATCGAACTGAAAATAATAATATTAAAAGAAAAAAAATTACCTATAAAAAAAATATTTTGATCCAAGAATAAATATTATAAAATAAAAATAATTTAAAATAAAACACCTTATATTTGCAGAAATCATCCGACCCAAAGAGAAAACTTCGAAAACCATCGAAATTTTTAAAGCGATCGCCTGGTTTCTTCATTTCGAGACTAAAGAACAATCGATTTTTTATTCTCGATCTAACCTGATTAAGATAGGATTATGATAGGATATATTTTCAGAAATTCATTATCATCTTGAAGTATAAAAAGTATAAAATTAAGCACACGTCGGAGAGTTTAAACCTCATCTAGCGATTGAACAATCAAAAAATTGAATTTTTGGTTGGGTCAATCAATAGAAAATAATGATCTTATATATAAAATTAAGCAAATGGTACAAGCTATAAAAAAACCGCAATTAATTTTTATGTAAACATGGTTTAATTTATAGAAAGTAATAAATTGATTTATTGATAGTTTAAAATATATATTAAATCTTAACAATAAAGTTTTTTTATTACTCAAAAATATAGCGGGGCCAATCTGCTTATTGATAATTAAAGTTTGAAATGTGAAGAAATATTTCCTTTCTTGTTTAAAGTTCCTTTTGCATTGCAAAATGAAGTTTACCCACAATTACAGTATAATCAAGTAGGCATTAGATTCTGCAAAACGCTAATTCTTTCGTCTATTAGACTCGAATTCTCTTAACCTCAAAAAAATAAATTGTGAAAATGTTTTTTCTTGCAGGCAGGCATTATGTTATAAATTTTCAAAAATGAATTAAAATGTACCTTAGCTCCGGCTTCTTTTACTAATTTAACAAGTAATTTATCATTCATTGCAACATCAACCAGCAATATCGTCAACTATCATAAAAAGTGGTGTTGTGATCAATTTACTATGGTGATGGTCCTGTTGAAGATTGTGAGAGTTTGTTTGAGCGATCTCTTTTATATTACATTAATGAAATGTTTTAGCCAACCAGCGCAGCCTATCAAAAAAAAGTTGTTTTTAGCTCTCGGTATTATTGACTTAAATATAACCTGCTTTATTTTTTTCAGCTAATCAGATCATTTATAAACCCAACGCTTGAGAACGCCTATGTCTCGTACCTAAAATGATAAGTCATTTATCAGGGAAAACTGTATATTATCCATACCATAATTTAATCTTTATATTTCGTAGGTATTTAAAGAAGTTGTTTAAAATATTATTTACAATTTCAACTTACTTTGTATCATTGAATTAAAACAATTTCCAGTTAAATTGAAATATTTTTATTTTCTCCAGGATATGATATCGATTTCTTGCCTAATCACTACGAATAAACAAACAACATTCTCCGCCAAAGGCAGAAGTCTTTGAGATAAAAATTAAAGTATCTGATGGAGTAGATCGAAAAGATATATTTTGGGAATATTGTTTCAAATGGACTAATTTTATACCAAAATGTATCAGGATAAATCAGAAATGTCATGAAGAACTTTTCCAGCAGAAAACTTGAATCATCATTAGAGAATATAATCTAAAATTCCAATTTCCTCCATCTTAAATTCTACTTATTTCAAAGAATAAATTCTATTCTTAACTTTTGATCATTAAATTTATAGATTTTAATTCGTCGGCGATTAAAACTTTAAACAATTGGTTTCTTTTTTGTTTATATAAATTGATAATTCATTTATAGAATAATTCTAAAATCTATTCGGAGAAAGATTTGTTTCTAAAAGCAATAATTTTATTCTCGATTTAATGACAAAGCAGCTTTAATAAAATTAATGATGATACGCAAAAATTCTTTCATGCAT
This sequence comes from Funneliformis geosporum, assembly GCA_946474995.1. Lineage (NCBI taxonomy): Eukaryota > Fungi > Glomeromycota > Glomeromycetes > Glomerales > Glomeraceae > Funneliformis > Funneliformis geosporum. Next base: position 2,662 of record CAMKVN010003170.1, read on the forward strand.
GTCTTTGACCTTCTCCCATTTGAATAGATAGCTTCTTTATCAAAATATAAAATTTTTTAAAATTTTTTCATGTTTCGGAAATATTTTACAAGTTAAATTCCGAAAATAGTAGTCATGTGATGTGATCCATTACGCAGCAAAGCAACTTTTCATTTACAAAATAGGCTTTCTTTAAAAAACATGAGGAATCCTTTCCTTTATAATAACTTTAATACAAAATATATACATTCGAATGGTAGTTCATTTATTATTTTAAGATCCTCATAATTAATAAGCCTTTAAACTACATTATTTTTTGCTAAAGATTTTTTATCGTTTTATAAAATTTAAATTTATTACAAAATATTTGAATATTAAGTGGATATTAATTTGTCACTCGCCATTTAGAAATACCGTAGCAAAATTTATCGAAACTGGTTAATCATACAGGTTCTTGTTCAAAAGTGCTAGCATGGATTTTTTTAATTCTGGTCAAAATTTGTAAATTTGATTAACTCCAATAAAATGAAAATGACATTGCATTGTAATTTGTAACGATTAATTGAAAATCGATTAATAAATCGAACTTTTGACATGGAAAAGTCAATTTCAACATTATCATCATTGATATATTTTTTGTCGAGATCTTTGTTGAAACTTTCTCTAGAAGCTTGCTCTAGAACCAAATAAGTGACAATTACATTTTGTTTCTGTAAAAGCGATTAGATTTTTTTATCTCTTGTATATGGCTTGACGTAATACAGCAAATTATATAGATACTTCGACAAGTTAATAAACATAGTAAAAAAGTAATTTAACAGTACACAGAAAAAATGATTAATACCGATTTATCATTACTCGATTCTCCGATTCTTGGGTAGGTTTTTATTAAAAAAATGAATTAATGTTAGATAATTTTTCAGTACGATTGATCATATTTGACTAATGCGTGATTTTGATGGATTTTAAAAATAAAGCGCCGTAACTCTGTGAGTAGATTTCAACGTATACAATTATTTTTTTACTACTACCACCTTAGCTCTGAGCTGTTGTATTATTTTCTCTTAGCCTGAACTACTTTAATAAAAATTAATAGAAATTAATATAGTATTGATTTTATTGATAAATTATAATGAAGAAAAATTTAAATATGCTTCTTTCTCTTTTTGAATAAAGTAATACTTTTTGCACTATTTCTGATGTGAGTACTTTTATTTTATTAATTATTTCTTATATTTTTTTAGGAATGAACATTTATTGAATAAGGCTTTTTTTTTCTGAGTTTTTAGTAAATAAGAATAATTATGATGCATTTGGTTATTCTTTTAACTCATTTAATGAAATTCTTTCACATATTTGCAATGCATTTTCTATAATTGCTAATCAATTATTAATTTATCATCATTAAAATTCAATATATATTTAGAAATTAGAAAAGCTTTTTAGATTTATCATCAATAATGGAGAAAATGTACATGATCGTCAAAGATTTTGTGTGACAAAAGTATTATATAATACAAACATACTTTCAAGATAGAAATAGGGAAAGATTTTCAAATGAAAGAATCATTGTGTGACATGCTTCAATATTTACCATGCCATGTCATGCAACGCTATCTTTTAGCCATATCGGATAATGCAATTATACAATTACACATGTCAAAGTATAAAAAAAAATTTTTTCCAAATGTATATATACACAAAAAAAAAAGAAAATAATTTCTTTTTTACAAAGTATTTACAAAGTATTATCTTTATAGAATAATATAATGATTAATATTTTTATTCCTATCGCTGTTTAGAACAAGTAGTTCGGTCGCTCGATGTTATAATATTTTATTTATTTTATGTAATAAGTATATAAAAAATAAAAGCGATGAAATTTGTAAATAAAGAAGTTACGAAAGCCGAATGCCAAGGAAACCTTGCATTTTATTGATTAATTTCCATAAAGGAATGAGCAATTTTCGATAAAAGATATTTACATCATTGTACCAGCATGCCTTGGAATTCAAGGTAGTATACGAGTTTTAAAGGATCTCATCAAAAGTGTAGAAGGATACGAAATCCTTATTAATGATGATTATTTGTTTCATTCAAGGTATATGCCGATCACGGAAACAATGCGTAATTTACATAAATGGCGATACTGAATGATTTCAATTCTCATTATCAAATTATCAATGCATTGATGTATTCCATTTATGGGAAACCTGAATGAAATCGGGGTAATATTTTTATTTTTGAATGATTTTCATCAATATATAAAAGGGAATTACATAAATCGAATATTTACTATAAATACAAATTTCTTTCATTTTTTACAATGATTTTTTTCGTTTCTAAATAATCTTTGAAATAATGACTAACAGATTTCCGCCTTATTATTATAATCCATATTGTAGGATCTATTCAGAAAATTCAAAGAATGATCCCGAGTCAGCTGTTCTTCATGATAACTTATCATCATCCGTAATATCAATCGATACACCATGCGGGTTATTTAATGATAAACACCAACTTCATGTCATCCCACATCCTGCAAAACAAAATGTATTCATGAACAGAATCTCTTACGATACGCGAAGTGACACATATTATGAAAATGGGATTAAGTACATCGAATTTTGGGATCGTGGTGCCTATTCACATGAAAATTTAATTTATGTTTATGATTTCTCTGAGGACAGGTAAATTCCGTTTACGTATAAGAAAGAGTTTTAAGAAATATTTATTAAACTTTAATATTATTTATTTATTGTTAGGACAAATTATAAAGACATGGTTGCCTTATATCCTAATAATTTACGTACATATCCGTCAATAATTTATAAATTTGATTACACTTCTTGCGAAAACTTTGAAATCACTTCATTGTCTTTAAAATTAAATTGTGTCGATGATAACTTTGATAGCAATTGGATAATTTCCATTTCGACCAATTTCAATTTTAAGGATTGCGTATGGATAACTGTCGATGAAAGTATTGACCATCCTAATAAGCTGCACAGCTTAACAAGATACGTGAGGAATAAGAGAGTTTTTTACATCAAATTCGAAATTAAAGTTTCGGGTAAAAGTCTTAATTTTGAAAGAAATATAAATCTATTTCCTCAGTCAAAGTATTACTTTGAAAATGATGATTATAATGTCAAGGATAATTTTGAATTGGATATTATCGTTGAATTCTCTCCACAGAGATCTAATGTTTTATCAAAAATGTTAAATTTAAATGTGAGATCAAAGGAAAGAGAAATTCCTATTCGATCGTTAAATTGTATCAACAGTAAAGTTAAATGTGGGTTGTTTAATGATAAATATGCGTTTAACGTTGTACAATATGAAAATAATCTTTATACCCACAGCATTTCATATAATGCTTATAAAGATGCCTACTATGAAAACGGTAACGCCGTCGCCAAGTATTTGAAAAGATGGAATCGTGGAGCTTTTACACACGAAAACATTTATTATTTTCCTGAATTCTCACAATCTAGAAGATCGTACGTTGTTACAAATTCTCACTCATTTAACTCATTTATTTCGTTGGATTAATAAATTAATTATTTATTTTAGTTTAATTAAATCTAGAACCCTTGGCATGCACAGAAAGACACTTCCAGCTTATATTACATGGAAATTTGATTATCGGCCGGGAAATTTTTATATAATCTCTTTAGAGCTCATAATTAAGTTTCACCATTCAACTAATATAAGGGGAGTTCAATGGTTTATACAATTACTTTCTACGGTGAAAAATCCAAATCCCGAATTCATGCCTATCGTTTTTTCTTTGCAAAAAAATAAATTGGATTATAATCTAGATTTAACAGAAATGGTGAAGGATGGATGTGGATTCATCTTGAAAGCATATATTAAGGAGAAAGTAGGATTTCAAAATAACGAAATGATTCAATTATTTAAACAGGATGAAATATGTCATGAAGAGAAATTTTGTATGGATATCAAAGTAAAGCTGGAACCTAATATAATTTGTGATCCTATTCAATATAATGATACCTTGGATAAGAATTTTATGCTCAATGATAAGATGACTAGTGATTTTACCATTAAATTAACCTATTCTAATGAAAGTGAAAGCGAAGCTAATGTTAATGAGTTTTACGTCCATACAGCAATTCTCGCATCTGAATCGGATTATTTTAAAGCCTTGCTTAACTCAAATATGTTGGAATCCAAAAAAAAATGTGTTTACCTTGTTGATATTTCTTACTTTATTCTTGAAAAAATGCTTTTGTATATTTATACCCATAATCTCGATGATCATCTTGATTTTGATGTTTTGGTTGATTTATTATACGCTTCTTCAAGATTTTTCGTACTTCGATTAATTCAACTTTGCGAAATTTTAATTAGTAAATTTGTGAATTATGATAATTTTGAGGAAATTTTAGAGTTGGCAAATAAATGCGGTGCTTTTCAATTAGCCAAGTATTGTGAGAATTTTGTAAGGGCCTGTGAACCCGTTAGGCCAGTTAAAAAATTTAAAGGAGTATTTACGAGCTTGGCTCGAAAAATGAAAAGGTTATAGCATTAGTCTCAAAATTCAATATTTGAAATTTTCATTATTTTTTTAAGGTTAATTAAGGGTCAACGAGACCCGAGAAACGTTCTTTGCAAATAACCAAGGAGATTAGACGCGAAGAATCGGTTCTGTATCGATAAGGTAAGTTTCGTAGTATTTTTTCTCAGATGACATATTTTTTAGTGGATTAGGGATATACTATACACATTATTATACATATAAATATTATAAATTATACTACTTGGGGTGGGTTTGGTTGTTGGGCGGATAAACTTTATATTAGGATATCATATACCTTAAAGCGTTTGAGATATTTATTCGAGCGAGAATACGGGTTACGATCATTAGAGCCTGCGCCAAATGGATGCATGGCATGTTACTTTTATCGGATCTGTATCATATTATTTTTTATCAAGTTTATCTTACCATTTCATCTATCCATAACATAGTTCAAGATAGGATTATTTAATAAAACACCCGACATAACTTTACTAACAACTAATGGATATAATAAGAATTTAAATCATCTTGTCTTGTCTTTAATAACACTTAAAAAGCTTTAGTTCGTTCAGGCTGTAACCCGGAAAGCTCGAACAACTCTGTCATTTAACAAGAATTTTGCATATTTCAATTTATTTACGTTGATTTTATTATCTAGATGCCATATTTCCGAAATAGGGTTACCAACCTTTTCGTTTTCTCGTTTCGGGAAAATTCCATTATTTTTTTGGTCGCAAAAAAATAGTAACTTGGTATTTAAATAAGATGGCAAATAATTCTTAACATTTATGAAGTACAACAATGAATAAAATTAATAAATTAATAAATATCATCAATAAAACTAAAAAGCATATTCTTTATATTCTTTCTAAATTGTTGATGGTTTATATAAGTTTGTATGAAAACCAATTATTATTATTAATAATATTAAAAAATTAGAATATATTATTTACCTTTTAAATAACTTTTCTTAATAATTAATTTAATTATCAAAAAAAAAAATAATTAAAATTCTTTTGAATTTTGATTGGATAATCATCATTATAAAATTAAAATCACGTGATAACATGAAATTTATTATTATAATCGTTTTTATTATACAAATTATATCTTTTATTGGTTTTTTTTTTAAAAAAAAAATTCTTCTTTTATCATATTATTACCTATATTATTACTAATTAAAAAATTTTTTTAATATAAAAAAAAACACTCTTATTATTACTAAATAAAATAAAAAGTTTTTTAATATACAAAAAATCTTTCTGCTAATTAAACAGACTCTCCAATTAAAGAAAACTTTAATGTAAAAAAAAATACTGATTATTATGAATAAAAAAAATTATTATAAAGTAAAAATTTTCTATTATTACTAATTAAAAAATTTTTTAATATAAAAAAAATCCATGATTATTACTAATTAAAAAACCCACTTTTCCATTATTATTTATTAAAAAAAAATACGCATAAAACACATTCTTTATAACTAAAATAAATATAATCATGTTAAAATTTATTTACTAAAAAAATATATATATATTAAATAAAAAATAACTTGCATTTAAATTATTTGCAATATATTTTTCACTTCTTAATAGTATTAAGATTTTTTTGTTAAATGATCTAGCTCCTTAATACTAGAAACATTTTACTATTATAATGAGATTTGAAACTTGTTATTATTATTTCAGTTAATTTATTAAGTCTTCTATTACATTTCGACTAAAAATATTAACAATATCAAGTTGGTGACTTAAAACCTTTTTTTTATATTATTGGTTATGTATTTTTCTATTTTAATTTGAGTTTAAGAACTTATACTATAAAATAAAATTTTAATATTATAAACCTCATTAAATCTATAAATAATATAATATATATATAAATAATTAAATACCTTATATTTTTATAATCATCTATAAGTTTTATAATATAATCATTATATTTATTACTGAAAAAGAAAATTTATTATTAAAATGTTTTCTTTATCAACTTTAAACAAAAATTAAAGACTTATTTTCCAATTAACGTAATTAATAATGTACAAAAGATACATTTTATTAATTATAATGAAACAAAATTGAATTAAAAATGATTTTTATTTAATAACTATATAATTTATTAAATATATTAAATATTTTTATTTTTATTAATTTCATTATTAGATTCTTTATAATAAATTTATTAATAAAAATTAAAAAGATATCAAATTAAATTGCATAATAATATTATTTTCAAATTTGTAATATATTTTACAAATTATCAAATTCTTATCATAATGATATGAATTCAACATAGAATTGATATTAATATTTATAACTTAATGATAATGATTTGATATCAATTCAATATTATCAATTTGATGTAGATTCAATATGATTATAATATAATTATAATATTTAATGATATTAAATCAAAATTGATATGGTATTGTAATGAAATATTCAATCTATATTATTTATTATATTATGATAAAAATTTTATATCTTATATATATCATAATAATATAGTTTCAATATAGAATTCTTATCATCTTTATTATTACGATATAACTAATGATATAGAATTCATAGAATTCATATCATTATGATAAAATTTCAATATTCAATCATTATTGAAACAATATAGTTTTGATGTAGAATTCATATCATTACTATTACAAATGATAATAATTCTATATTAAATTCTTATTATTATAATAATAATTCAATATAAAATATATATCTTTATGATATAGATTTGATATTTTTATAGATCTATTATTATAATATCATTGTAAAGGTCAACAATTTCTTAATTTATAGCATAGCAATATGTATGACAAAAATATAGTAAAATAAAATAATAAAAGAAAAAATATTTATTTTATTAAAGAAAGAAGATTATATAAAATAAATAAACTTTAGAAGAAAATAACTCAGATAAGTTAGTTATCGCAAGAAGAAGGATTGAACAAAAAGTTAAAAAAAAACAGATGATTGATGAACTGAACAGAGGATCTTATAGAAAGACAAAAAATATTTGAAAATAATAATTGTAGAAGTAACACAAATATGCAGAAAGATTACATAAAAGTATAATAATTAGTAATAATAAAATAAAACACATAAAAGCTTGTATAATATAAAAGTAATACATAATATCATAATTACAAAAGGAATTTATAATATAACACAAACAATAATAGCAGTAGGAAAACAAAGTAAAACTTCATAGTAAAACAAGTAGTAAATTGTAATATTATCAGAATTAAAGTGAATATTAAGTGAATATTCAATATTATATAGTAATAATTAGATTATTTATTATATGTAGTTATTATTCATCATATATTTATTATAAATTTAATTGTTATATAGCAATTAATTAGATTATTCATCGCAGGTAGTTACTATTCATCATGTATACTATGTAAAATTATTATATAAACACTACACTTTGATTGTAATCAAGAAATAATATTCGATTTTCCTTCAAAATAAAAAAAATAATTTTTAATAAATAAAAAGATTTTATAATATATTGCTAGTGTAATATATTAGAAGCCTTAATTTATGTTAAGGATCAGGTGGTTAGAAATATCTGTTACATAATATCACACCTATTAGCTCTTCATTTTTACTAAGTATTTCAGGAACTTAGTTTTTTTTGATAAACAAAATCCTATTTGTCAACTTTGTATATCATACTGGTAATAAAATTATTATAAATCGCATTGGCGATAAATTACAAAATACTAAATAAAATTTTGAACATAAATAAAATAATACTTTGTTGAAATGATTAATTGTTAAATAATTAATTTATGAAAATAATAAAGTTATTTCGCTTGTATATAAATAATAAATTAGAAAATATTGGAGAAATTATATCAAAATAAAAGAAAGAATTAAAATCACAGATAAAAATATATTATGATATGTACATTGTTAATCTTAAACAGTCCGTCGTTAAGTTAACAATGATTATTTGCTAACAGGGAGTTTAATTACGTCTAAACTATGAAAGAAATAAACACGAGTT
>CAMKVN010003171.1:0-11203 GCA_946474995.1 Funneliformis geosporum
GGTCAAATATGACCAATCTGTCATATTTGTCAACTAAATCAGATGATCGCCGCAGTTACAGATCACGGCTTCAATACACAAAAAAAAAAACCTCAAACTGCGCGCGCTGCTGCTTAAAAATAACAAAATCGCCATATTAGTTTGTGTATCGCCAATTATATAATTTTTTTTATCATAACATGAAAAATGATATACCGTATTTTACCAAAAATAAGCATACCTTTTTTTACTATAGAGGTGCTTATTTTCGGGTATTTCACATGAAATGATTTATATAAAGCTGTGCCAAATCTTATCTGATGATCATCATATCATCTCAGTTAATGATACACGAAACCCGTTTTAAACCTGTTAAAAAAATGCTACAAAAATATAAGAGAGTTGTTAGAAAGGTTAGATGAACTTCATATTCTATTGAGAAGAAAAGGGAAGTTGTTAATTATACAGAACAATATGACAGACGTGTAGCAGCAAACCACTTTAATCTTGATATTAGTATGGTTGGTCATTAGGTTAGAGCAAGCAAGACCTGGATAACCAAGACAAGTAGCAAAAAAAAGAAAATTGGTTTTGGTCAAAAGGCTTTATATCCTGAAGCTGAAAAAGTTTTATATGATTGGATTATTGAGCAATAGAAGTAAGTATTGGCTGTAAATTACTTGATGATAAGAATAAAATGAAGGAAATTTTTAGTGAATCAAGTATAACAACCATTTATAACTCAATAAATAATTTTAAGGCATCACTTATCTGGTTACGAAAATTTTTGAAAAGGTATAAACTAGTATTGCACTGAAGCATGAAAATATCTCAGAAACTCCCAAAATATACTAAAGAATTGCTAGAGAATTTTAATAGATTTTTCATCTAACTTAGGATAGAAAAGTCTTTTGAAATACGTGATATTTATAACATGAATAAAACACCTGTTTGGTTTGATATAGCAGGTAATTTTACATTAATCAAAAAGGTGAAAAAATTGTACATGTTCATAAGATTGGAAATGAAAAAAATCGATTTACAATTGTTCTTACATGGATTACTGATAAGTTTTTGAATCTTGTCTTTATCTGCATATTTTAGTAGATTCTGCAAAATTTTGTAAGTTTTTAATCTTACTAAATTTGAATTTACTTAATAAGATGAGACTAACTTACCTCCTATTTGCATATTTAAAGGAAAAAGATTAACATGCAATGAAAAAGAAAAAATTCCTTCTGGTGTGATAGTTTGGTTTCAGAAAAATGGATGAATGAATGTTAACTTGATAAATGATTATATTGATTATTTTAATGATAATAGATTTGGGACCTAATAATGCTAGTAATTGACTCATTCAAAGGCTACCTAGAAGAATCAGTCAAAAATAAGTTTTGCAAAGTAATATTTATTTAGTAGTGATTTCTAGTAGATTAACAAGTATCTGCTAGCCTTTTAATATTGCAATTAACAAACCATGAAAGAATAACTTTCGAAAAGAGTGATATCTGTGAATAGCAAGTAGTGATGCTAGAAATACTGCTAATAGAAATCTTTAGCACGCTAAAATAAGCGATCTATGTGGTTGAGTTAAGCGAACATAAAAGAAAATTTTAATGAAATCATTATTGAACCTTTTAAGAAATGACCTATAACAGATTCACTAGTAAATTCTGATATAAATAGAAAGGAATCAGAAATCAAAACTGATAAATCAGAAGTTGATGAAGAATCAGAATTGGAAATTAATATAGTAGAATCAAAAATTGAGGAATTAGTAACAAGTAAAACTGATGACGAAAGTAATTAGCGATAATATTTTTAACAAGATACAATAGCTTATTTCTTTTTTTGTAAATATTACTTCACATTTATAATATATTTAGTTAGATTTTTACAATAAATTTTACAAATATGCTTATATTCGTTATATTCGGGTCCTATATAAATATGTTTGTACTTATTTTTAGAATATGCTTATTTTTGATAAAATACAGTATATATATAGAAAACATTAATTATGTAAATTAATCGTACAATATGATACGATTACTCAATTTCTTAAAATATATGATCTTGCTATATAGTTCTATTATATTTCGTAAGTGCTTACCAATTTAATGCATTTTTTCATATGACCAAGAAAAATTTGACAAATTGAACCAATAAAAAAAATCACTATTTAATATACTGTATAATATATAAATAAATTTACTTGTTGAAATTTTAAAGTAATTTCATGACAAAGCTCATTAAAAAATTTACTATAATAGAGACTTGTTTTTGTTTTGAATTTCCGATAGGATAGAATTAGAAACTTTTTCTTCTCTTAAGGGATATTATAAAAAGCTAATAAGGTAATATTAGTTTAATCCTTTGTATTTTATTAATAAAGAATTTAGAAAAGGGATATGTTTGGAAACATATTATTAAATATAAACCACATAAGTTACTAATAAAATTGCTAATGATAATGAAAAACACGAAATAAATAAATTTTCCTTAATTAATAATACAAAATGGAAGGCTTTCTAGGAAAATAGGGTTCTAAGAAACTTTTGACTAAAATATCATTTGAATTGCATTTTAATCTAATCTAATATCATCAAAATTTAAAATGCAATAAAAATCAAAATTTTAATAAAAATTTTTCAGAAGCCCATTTTTATAACAAACATTTAAATAATAAATTTAAATTCAGAAATTTTTTATATATTCAAATCTTCTTTATTCTGAAATGTTTTGATTTCATATTTCAAATTTTAATTTTAGAATGAGAGTTCTCATTATTTTTAAAGACAGTAAATGATTTTTTATAATTGATATAGTATTTTTACATATTTATGTTTAATATATGCTCTTACCATTAATTATGAACAAAATTTAATTATTTAAATCACTTAAGTTTTAAAATTTTTTGTCATAATACATTCATAACAAAATGTCATTCATCATGAAATAATAATGTGTTATGCTTATAAATTGTAATCTGATTCTATTAGAATCGAAAATCAAAAATAAAAATTTTGTATCTGTTTTTTAATGATATAGTAAAATCTGCTATAAATACAGAATTTCATAAAAAACCATACATATAAAAGTTAATTAAGTATGGTTAAATTTTATCTAAAAAAAAATTAATGTAGATATTTTAAAAAAGTATTATTAAGTAAGGTTGCATTTTAAATTAATTAGCGACTTTCGTCAAAAATAAATCAATGAATTAAAAAAAAAACTTATTTTAAAATAAATTTTATTTCATGAAATACAAAATTATATAAAATTAGACAATTTTTTTTTGATTTTTGTGAAATAAATTAATTGTAATAAAAGAACGTATTATTACTTACTTTATAACAAATAATGCATAGTAAGTTAAAATTAACAACACAGAATATATTATAAATGGTTTAAACTTCTATATTTTGGTTTTTCATATATATAGGTAGTATACTATTAAAATTGAGATATGAAATATAGTAAATCATATGATAGCACACTACCTATATGTTTGCTTCAGATGTCAATTTAATAACTAAATACCTCAAATATCAATCATCCTGTGATGTATCTCAGGTGATGATTGACTTCTGAGATGTATCGGTTGTTTTAACTGATGCATCTCTATTATTAACTGAGACAAATTTATTTTATATAAAAAATAAATTTCTTCAGATATCAATTAAATTATATCAGCAATAAAAAATTTAAATTATTTATTTAATAAAATGCAATTATATTATATTATTATATTATTTATTTAAGACAATTAAAACTAGTACTATTTATAAAAATAATTCAGTAAATTACCATTTTTGTTATAATATTGATGATTACCATGATATTGACTTCTACAATTATTTCCATATTTTTTACAATTGTATTTCTTATTATTTCAAGTTTCCTTGCAATTACAAATTATACCTATAGTTGCCTATGTTTTATAAACGAGTTGCTTTCTTGTAGTAATTTTATTTGTAAAAATTATTTCAAGATCTGAAAATTGTTCAATATCAAGGGGTTCTAGTTTTCCAAATGAATAAAAACTATCAATTACTCTAAATCTAATTCCTAATTTATATTGATTATTATTTTTCTAAGTGTTTAGTCGATCAATACCAAAATGTTAATTTTTAGTACAATAATCTTAATAAAATCTCCAATTTCATGATTTTATGATTTTTTTCTTTTACTTTTTTTATTGGCTATTCTTTTTATATAATTTTTAAGATTTCATCTAGAAGTGATCCTCAAATTTTATATCTTATAATTGTAATATTATATTGTAATAGTATAGATAAAACCTTATTTAAAATGTCAGCAAAAATTGTTTGATCATTTTCATATTCATTAATCATTATTTCCTAGAATATTATTTAAATTTTAATTAAAATTATTGAATATTATTATATTTAAAGAAATTACTCTTTACTTCTTTTGAATTATTAACTGAATCAACTTAAATATCATTTTCTATAATATTAGTTTTTTAAAATTAATAATTTTAATTTTAAAATTAGTATATAAAGATTATAATTAATAAATTCATTAAAAATTACTTTAAAATTATTATCAGAATAATTGTTTTTCTATTGATTTATTGAATAGAAACATTTTTTAAAATTAAAAAAATTAAAAATTAAATTATAAAAATTAGAATTGAATGATATTTAATATGAATTTACGAATTAAATTTAAAGTTCAATTTTGACTATTATCATTAATTTTGATTTGAGTTTTGATACTTGAACTGAATTTAAAGTTCAATATTAGGATTCATTATTGACTTCAATTCTCAAATCAAATTTAAAGTTCAATATTAAGTTTTATCATTGATTTTCATTCTTGAATCGAATTAAATTTTAATTTTATATTTATCATTAACTTTGATTCTTAAATTAAATTTAATATTTGATATCAATTTTGAATTGAATTTAAATTCTAATTTAATTATTATTATTATTTTCAATTCTCAAATCAAATTTGAAGTTCATTATAAAGTATTGTCTCTAATACTGACTATTACTTTAACTTTGCTTACTTTAAAAATATATATAAGTGAATTTTAATTAGTTCAAAAAAGTATATTTATTTTAATTAATTTACAAAAAATTCTTACTAAACCAATTCTCTTCAATAATATCATCATCAAAGTATTGAATTTGATCATCAAAATCGACTATTTGGATTATTGTAGGGATATTTTTTTATCGTAAATACTTCTGATAATAAACAAGTTTATATAGCATTTTTTTTATGTGATTTACAAATGGAATTATTCATAGACAAAACTACCAAATGGAGTCTATATGACTAATCATTTATTTAGTATATTCTTTTCACGTTTCTAATCTTTGTTATAAAATACCATTTGCTTATTTTACTAAACCTTGGGATTGAGAATGACAAGGTCCTCTATTAATAATTTTAACAGAAAAGCAAATATTAGCCAGTTCTTTAATTACCTCAACATAAAATTCTTTTCTATTATTAGTCTTTAAAATAGATGGAGATAATCCAATATTTAAAATAAATCAATCAAGTAAGCTAGCTGCTACTTCAATGGCTTTTTTTTTTTGATGTAAGGGGTTTAACTCATAAATATCTTATAAATAATCTTGAATATGACAAATATAATTACAAAAATTGGATTATATGCCAAAAGATGACAATAAGGTTTTTTAGTTACACATTTAGTGTAATAATTAACAAATTTTTAATAATGGTTTGTTTTAAAAAGCCTAATGTTAATTAAATGATTACTATAATTATTCTAAACCTGCATAATTATACATCATTTTTCTATCTTTAAAGAAATTTATATTTAACATTAAATAATATAGTTAATTATTCAAGGATACCATACCATTTGTAATCAGATTCATTAAAGTGCCATGAAACTGTTTAGAAAACATGCATTAATATATCTCTTAAGGTTTTGGGATCTATAATCAATAAAAAAGACATTTTTCATGCATCATTTGGTTGCGAGCAAGTCATCGTTTAAAATAAAGTAGTATTTGGAGAAGCAATTGCTATATGCTTTAGTTATTGAATTGATTAAAATGCTGTCGATTAATGAATTATATACTATATAATTCAACAGTTTACGATTCTATTTTAAAGTTAATTTCATAAAATTCTTATTTTGCAATGAATTTTGTTGATTGCGCCTTAAAATATTGTTATGATTTAAAAAATATTACACCATTTTCGAGGATAATGTTAGAATATGGAAGAGAGGCATTTGGTTAGCTTAATACGATGAATGTAGATACCAATATATATGAATTAAAATTTTTTATGAAGTATAAATAATAAACTTCACTAAAAATTAATATCGTTTTGATTCATTCAAATGGAGTACTTTCAAAATACTATGCCAAATTATTAGAACACTTTATCATATTAAGCAATGACTACGCTACATTATAATCTTGTAAAATTTGAATTTGGTGAATCATTTAAATTATAATGAATATCGATACTTTTAGATCTGACTTTGAAATAGCTCATAATAAACAAGGTAATAAAATAATCGGGAATCTTCAATGTTTTTAATAAAATGTCTTTAATATTCTATTCATTTAACGATAATAGTTTTTCTCATGTTCACGGATTTCATAGGAATTAAAGTATTTGAAGTATTTGAAGTTTTGTCGAATAATGTAATCATAGAAAAAAGGTAATATTTTTAGAAAGCGAATTCAATTGGATCTTTAGCAAAATCCTTTTTAAAGAATAACGATCTGAATCGATTTACCGCGAAGGTCATCATTAATTCAATGAACTATTTATTTTTAACAAAATTATATGAATTAAAGCAGATAAAGCAGATAAACTATACTAATACACTAAGCAAGTATAAAGTTTCAAAATGATCAATTCTTGCTCAATTGACTTTTAAAAAGATCCTCGATATCAAAAAAATTATTTTGTGGTTCGTATTTATAAACTCCGCTTTTAATGTGTAACAAATATGCGTTGTTACAACAATTTATAAATTTCCGTACCTTCCGTTAACTTTACACTCCTGATAAATCACCTGTGGCTGCAATGAGAATTATAAAGATCCATCCAACAAAATTACTTTTGCGCTGTAAATTATCACCAAGTAATTATAAAAAAAAAAAAACCTTACATATACAATTTACGTCCATACAAAAATATATATATTTTTATTTACATATAAAGTACAAATGAAAAATATAGTTATAATTTTTTCCTCAAAGTGATATAAAATACATGATGAATAAATAACAAAATAAGAGCTTAAAGGTAATTCATAATCACATTCCATCAGAAATGTACTATATGTTGCATTACAAATAGTTGATCATGATTATCGTGATTCCAATAATGAACGTATGATACAATTTATATGAAAAATTATTCCATGACGAAGAGATTAAATCTTCGTTAAATGGGAGATCGGGCGGAGATGGTGATTTATTGTTAGGGCTCTCCTTTGTAGCATACCTAAAATGAACAATTTTAATGTTAGCAACATTTTAAATTTTGTCAGAATGTCGAATTAAATTAATTTTAATATACCCTAAGCTTTCAAGAATTAAACGGAGCTTATGACCTATGGCACCTCCGGCATAATTTCCACCTATTCGAATGTTGTCATTTAGAGTTCGACCTTTTTCTTGAGTAAACGTCATCAAAAATTCACTTGTATTTGTATACGTCAAACTATCAACATGAGAAATGCTAGAACCTGGAAATGTTGGACATTTGATGTGAATATCTTATTTTATTAGCAATCATAATTCATATTAATGTATGTTACTGTACCTGGTCGATAGGGATTTAGAGAAGTTTCTAAATATGTCATATCCTCTTCTTTATCACTAACGATCGGTTTGAAAACAAGATCTTTAGGTTTAATGAAATAACTAAAGATTTCCTTGGCAACTAAAAATTGCGGCGAGGCAACAAATTGATTCAAAAAATCAAAAGCACTTTCATAAGTTGTTCCAAAATCAGCAAATTTATTTAGTTCATTTGCATAAGATGAGATTAATTTGTTTTCTGGTAATAGGATCAAATATTTGTCAAAAGCATTTTCTTGAAATCCATTAAACACAAAACTTGCATTCAAATCAGGTAACGTAGTTCCAGTGGTCAAACCAATAATTTCAGGAGTAGCAGCATCAGGAAAGTTTTCCAAATAAACATCCCACGATGAAAAAAATCCAAGCCCATGCATCAATTCATGCATAATTAATTCCAAGAACCCAGTTTGTTGACTGGTAATTGGAGGATCTCCTTCGAACCAAAAAGGTATCAATGAATTAAAGTCAGCAATAATATCAACAGGAGCAAATTCAGGATGTACAGATTGTTGGAATTGTTTAACCAAAGATTGTGGATACAATCTTTCAAATCCATCATCATCTTTCATTGGCATTGTTCTGTAAGGTCCTGCGGCTCCTAATATTCCAGCACTTTCCATTTCACGAAACTTTGCATTGATTAAAATTGGTGTATTTAATATTAAAGTCGATGATAATATAAGACCTGCTTCTTCGAAAGAGGATTTTACTTTTGCACATCTTGTTACATCTTGAATTTCGCAATTGAATTGAATTACAAACATATTTGTGTCGTTTTGTACTTGATAATTAAAATTTTCCATCGGTTGTTTCTTTACCATTAAACACTTTGCGGCCAGTTTCTTATTTGGTTGGGTGGGATACGGATGGTCAATACATTGTGCTGAATACAACGGTATTGAGATGAGCGTCAGAGAAAGGAACAAACAACTTAAAATTAATGACAACAACTTCATGTCGTTAAAAGTGTGAAAGTTTTAATGACAAAATAATTTAACAATTTTACAAGTATATTCCTTTACGAATAAATGATAAAGTTAAACATATATATATATTTATTATTTATTTATTTATAGAATAAATTTCAAATGATTTTAATCAAAAAAAAAAAATTAATTTGAATTCCGAATTGTTTACCTAGTACGAAAATCAATAAACGGATCAAATGATCCTTTGTTTGTGTTGAACAGATTGGGCGTAAATGAAAAAACTGAATCGTTATTTTAGATGTAAAGATTTGGTGTGACATTCATCTTGGATAATATGGACAATATTATCGAAATTAAATAATTGTTTACCGACGCTAAAAATAATTTGAAATACATTATAGGTTAGCATAGAACTGATCGTCTTCTCGAACATGTTCGATTTTTATTTTAGAATTTATCATTTTATTTCAGAGCTATTACGCAAATAATGTTAACAAATCTCCAATTTTGAGTAGCAAATATTGGAGTTACATATGCGTCGATCATTTTGTCAAGTGATTTTTATATGATATTTTTACATCGTCGATAAGTGAACAAACACACAAAATGAAGTAGTGCGATAATGGTTACACGATTTTCAGTTTATGAAAAGGATTTTCATCCATAATGTACTGCGATTGTTAATAGGTCAAATCAAACAAAAATTTGATCCTTGATTTTAGACATAATAATTTACCATTGATGCTAAATTTACAAAAGCGTATGATATTTCTACTATTGAAACTTTTGCCGTTATATAACATAATACGAACCTTTTATTGCATTACTTATGCTTTGCTAATTTAAAGTGATGTTATAATAAAAAATAATTAATAGCAGAAATGTATTTTATTTATATATGTATTTGGAATTAATACAATCAATCTTGTTAAGGTCCTCTTTTGTTAGTTTTTTTATAAATAAAACGATTAAGTTTATAAAAAAAAAATGAAAGCAAATATCTTTCTTTACCCTTTTTCGCGGTTCCTTAGATGGCGGATCCATTGTTTTTAAATTAAATAAAAAAATATCTGGTAAAAAAGAGAACGGCAAATTAAAAAAAAGTAAATTATATAAATAAACTTTCCTTATGACATAATATATAATTAAGTCAACATCATAAAATCACACGACAATAACTTATAAAACAAAGTTTGTTTATTAGAACGTTTAATACGGCAATTTATTATCTGTAATGCATCAACAAAACAAAAGGCGTTACATCTTATCGATATAGCCTTCTATGAGTTTATCGTTAAATATCAAAGAACGTGATTTTTTGCTACAGATACAAAAAAATTGTAAAAGGTTAAAAGGTGTAAAGTTAGAGTATATGGAAAAATCGGGACGAAACGAATCGGTTGGCCAGTACGGTACTACCATTAACCGTAATTAGAAGATATTTTTAATGGAATTCCGTAACAAAGCCATGGAAAGGAAATTATATTAAAATAATGCTTCGTTTCGCTCTAATCGCACATCGTTGCAATAATTATTTTTAATTACCTTCCTTACGGTAGCGATACGATTTTGCAGATCGCGACGGTGCCGTGCCGAACCTTGGGCCAGTATCGTGATTAAACGCAATTTTCAACTGAAACATAATGGACAAACGAAATTTAGTCTTATTTCAAAGAAAAAAAAATACATAAGTTTATAAATTAATTAAATTAATTAAATTGACAAATATTAGAAAATACTAAATTTCTAGTAGAATTTTGATACTCGAAGCAGGTCGTACCGCAATACGAATTCTTTAAATTCGTACCTATGGCTTCTATTTGCAATTTCGCGAACATATGGTGCTTGCTGCTTGCCTATTCAGTACGATACTTTTTCCAAACATTATGATCGTACCGAACTGGTCTCAATAAAGTTAATTAGACCAGTACGGTACGATCATAATATTTGGAGGTTCGTACAATGATCAGCGGTGCGGTATGCAGTATGGTAGGGTGAGTATTGTATGGTGGTATAATATGACTTTTCATACTTAATTGCTAATAGTTAACGTTAATGTTGGTTAGGGAGTTTAGTATTAAAAAAAAAAGACATCATTTCATTTGGTCGACCCCCTCCTATACTGCTTGGGAACCGCACCGAACCAACCAGAAAATCATAAAGCTATAAAATCTGTACCTGATTAATTGGATAAAAATTGGACAATCCACCCTGGACTTTATCACAATAAAGCAAAGAGGACACCTATATCCTTTTTCGAACTTTATATTAACTTTTAAAAAAAGAGAGGCTTGAGGACTGCGCATAAATTAATCGCTACGCCGTGACTAAGGTTGCTTGTCTAACCTCATTTTGGATTTGGCAAAACGGTAAAACTTTTAGTTTTGCTAAATTTTTACTAAGTGTTTGATATAGTTTCGCCATTTTTATAAGCTTTGATATAGTTTTACCTTT
>CAMKVN010003172.1:0-11201 GCA_946474995.1 Funneliformis geosporum
AATAAAAAAGTAGCTGTTAGTGATTGTCTTGTAAATAAATAAAAAAAAAATTACAATAAAAATAAAGTTAGTACATATCATAAAAATTCGTTTCCGCCATTCTTTTCGCCGGGGACTGTATATATATTTTTGAATAGTAAATTATCAATAAATTATTAGTAATGAAAGTGTAATTAAATTATACAATTTATTTAGCTTTGTAAAAAAAAGCTTTCATTTTTAATTGTATGTATTAATATCGTAAAAATCTTTTCTCATTAAACCCAGCATGCATTTATGATACATAATTTAATCAAAATAGACAAAAATTACCTTGCTGATCATTTCTTAATTTAATCAACCAAAAACAGGATTTTTTCATAACGAGTATATTTATCTAGGCTAAATTTTAATGTTTCTCAGTCATTCATTTAAAATCAAAAAATAAATACAAAAAAAAAGGAGTTACTGACCCTTTAATTGATTTATTTGTATTATTTCTTCCATAGTTTAAATGTACTTAAACTCTCTGCTAGCAAATAATCTTTGTTAACTTAATAATGAACAGTTTAAGCTTAAAAACATTGAAATAAAGATGGAATATTATCCAGCGTAAATTACGCTTCACAGTTTAGTTAAATAATTTAAAATAATACATAAATTGTTTAATTATTATTCGCAATTTGACTCATGTATAATAATTTCAATCATGTGATTGATCTAGATCTTAATAATAATATAGATAGTATACATGAAGTTGAAATGGATCATTTTGGATATTTGAAATGGTCGAAATGGTCGAAATCATTTTGACCATTAGAGGCTAAAGTCACGAAATAGTTGAAATGACGTCATATCACATGATTTTTTATATTTAGAAAAAACAAAAAACAAAAGATGTACAATCTCGGTCAATATCGCTCCAATTTGTATAATACAACTACAATTCGATTTCTTGAAACTAGGCGGATCCAATGAGCTAACATTCATTGATTTGGATCATCCAATCATGAGATACTCGCAATTGTATTATCGGCCGAAATTATAAATCAATAAATTCTACTTTAAATAATTGAGTCTGGATTTAGAAATACGATCGCAAATATCTCGAGATGGGATGATTTAATATCAATGAATGTTAGCTCATTGGATTCGTCTAGTCACGAGAAATCGAATGGTATTTGTTTCATACGAATCAGTGTGATATTGACAAGATCATACATCTTTTTTTTTTGTTTTTTTTATATATAAAAAATCATGTGATATGACATAATTTTGACTATTTTGACTTTTCATTTTGACTTTGACCTCCAAAGTTGAAACATTTCGACTTTTTGGGTTTTCATTTCAATTTCATATATAATGGATAGATATTGCGATTGTTTATTCAGATGTAATGTATATAACAAAATATTATTAAAAGAAAACCTTGCACTAGAAATTTTCATTATTTGGAAAACTTTGTAATTTGCAATTTGAATTTAAATACTTCTTACATCTTAATTTTGAATCATAATTTTTCTAAGTAGTTGTTTAAATAAATATTAAAGGGTTTCCCTTTTTACAAAAAAAAAGCAATATATTTTATTGACAATTCTTTTTACAAAATAGGACAAAATTCAAGCTCATTAATTCAATATAATAAATTTTAAAAGAGCAAGTATCGTAATTCAAAAAATCAAATGTCAAAAACTTGTAAAGGTTTATCAATTAGCATGAACTATTTTACAGTATAATTACAAGCATAATCAATATATATCAAATTTGCATGTCATAGTTCCCAAGAAGCCATTATTGATTAATTCACAAAATCTTAAGATCAAAGTAATGATTATGAAAATAAGTCTTATCAATGCAGTAACACAGGTTTCTCAAATAGGCTAAATGTCTTTTTGAAGTATTGTTTAAGCAACAAATAATTATAGGATTTTTAAATGTAAAAGTTAACTATTATTAATTTTAAGACAAACTATTATTCGTATAAATAAGAAGATTAGTGAGATGCATATAAATGAAATCTTCAAATAAAACAATAACTCTAAATTCTATGCTTTTGGTATTATGGTAGATGAATCAACTCGAGAATAACAAAGAATTTTTGTTCTTTGTAAGATATTTTGAAATTGCAAGACAAATATTTCTAATTTTAAGTTACTTAAAATGAAGAATTTAAATATTTGTACTGACAAATTTATTACAAAAGCAATATATAACACATTTGAACATTTTTTTTTTAGTATAAATTCTCACTAATGCTTGATTTCTAATACAAATTATATAAGTAATTAAATTGGAGGAGCAGTTGTATTATTTAATAAATTATCTAAAGCTAAATCTTATCAGATTTTTTGAAACCTTTATGTAATACATATAATTAATAATTTTTAAGAAGTGTTTTTTGGGAAATTACCTAGCATAAGTGAATTTTTACAAAATAAACTTTCTGCAAATCTTCTATATTTAACTTGGGAACTTTATGATGGCTATAACAAAAATAATAAAGAAACGCTAATAGGAATTAATTCTTATCATATTCATATGCTTTTTAAGAATGAATTCAATATCAATTACCTTAATACTAATAACCTATTAGAACCAGATAGCTTTACAAATTAATATACGCAAAATAATATTTGGAACATAGAGAAACACATAAGCATTTGTTAATTAGTTTTACCCTGTCTTAAATACCCTGTCATAAAATAAACCAAAAACTTATAGTAAAAAATGGGAATTATTTAAATCTTGGCTTTATGATCTATTTCTTAATATTCAAATCAAGATCTTATTTAGATTTGTCAAATATTTTAATCAACAATTTGCAAGTTTGTTACTGGATACGATCTAAACATTCAAGATCTAATTTCAAATTTATCCAATTTTACAATTTTTTCTGATTGACATTCTCATCAGATGTCAGACTTTGTGATTCAAATAATAATGCAACTAAAAATAATGTTAAAAATCCTTTTTATTTTTTTGAAATGAGCTTTTAGAAAATACTAATTTATTAAATAATGATCAATTTAATGAACTTATAAAAAAATTGAATTAAATATACAAAAAGTATTAAAACTTCACCAAAAATGGTTGAATAACTGGTTGTACTTACCATTAAGATTGTGTTGATTAGGTGGAAAATATGGACGTAAATTTACTTGCAGCTTTATTTATATTACTTTAAACATATCTTGGTCAACTCCATTTTTACTTCGAGAATTATGCTATACTAATTTATTGATCCAGATATTAATACTGGAGGGGAGGTATTAATGATTTTGACTTGTCAGAAGTACTCAAAAATCTTGATTTTAAAACAGAATTCTTACAATTTATTAATGATACAAGTAAAGGCTCTTCATAATTTTTCCAAGATACATGAATTTGTCAGATATTGTATTTGGTATATTGTTATTCACCAACAACAAGTAGAAAGTCTTTTTAACAAATAGGATCTCAAAATCCACCAAAATATGACAAGTAGTCTTCAACTTCGATTGTATACTATTCCTCCTAATGTGATTAAAAGTTCTTCTTTAGATTTAGTGGAATTTAGAGCTAAAAAATATCAGTAAGCTTTAAATGAAACAACTTCTCTTTATAACCAAAATTTTTTAATATAGTTAATAAAGATAAAGATTATCAAACATATTATTTGAGAAATTATTTAACAGAAAATAATTATTATTATATGTAAATATTTTAATGTGATTTCTGTATGATTTACTGCAGTTTTTAAAATCTGATTGTTATTTAACGAATAAAAACGTTGTGTA
Organism: Funneliformis geosporum; assembly: GCA_946474995.1. NCBI lineage: Eukaryota > Fungi > Glomeromycota > Glomeromycetes > Glomerales > Glomeraceae > Funneliformis > Funneliformis geosporum. The sequence goes on from CAMKVN010003172.1 coordinate 3,756, forward strand.
ATGAATAAAAAGCTGACATTCTTTTGATTTAATTAGTCCTAGTACATTATTGATGAGTTTAGAAAATTATTCTTAGCTAATAAGCATTTTGAGTTGAGAATATAAGGTTTTGTCATACTATATTGGCTTAATACAAATTCGTTCATAACTCATATATTCAAAAAAATATTTATATCTATTCTTTAAGTCATAGTTTTTTTTAATATATTTAATACTATCGAAGAAACGCCAATTCCATTACTAGTAATTTAAATTTGATAAATTACTTACTTAATTTAAAATTCATATTCTAAACATTGCTTACGTAAAAATCAAGAGTTGTAGTCTTAATTTTTAAACTTAAAAATGTACCTAAGAAAAGTTTAGTATTAATTAAAATAAAGATTAAAAGTATAAAATAATGAAAAAATAAAATAACTTTACACTTAGTAGTTCGAACCAGATTTTTTATCATTAACTGAATATAAGCTTATTGTAAAAGCACTACTGAAAAATAACAACCATGCTTACAAATCAAAAAAAAATATTAAAATAACTTGAAATATAATATGAAATTCTATTTTATTATATAAAATGAATTATTCTCCACATTTATTAAATCTAAAATCACCAAAAAAAAAATTTACATTTAATCATTACGGTATGATACAATTGGAAAGTCTAAAAAAAAAAGAGGAAAATAATACCCAACCTGAAAATCGTTAGCTAAAATATCTAACACTACTAAAGAGTAGATGCTACATTTAATTATCCATAATAGGATCCCTTTTACATATACTGTATTAACTATATTATTAAACGTCAATTTGATTAAACAAATCCTTAAAATTTTATATTAATATTTATTTCTTTTCAAATAAATCTATTTATTAAACGTAAATACTTTCTCATCTGGTAAAAATATGCATGATCCAACAACAGTATTATGATAAACCGATAGTGAATTGAGCTAATAGAATTGAGCTAAAAAATCTCATGTGATGTGCATAATGTTCTTCCAACTTCACTTATAAATTAAAACCACAGTCTGATTCTACTTTGTATAAGAATGATGATACAAGACTAAGACGGATCGCGTAGGATTAATTATCATCTTTAGTGACGAGACATAATAAATCATATGATCTGTAACATGATTTTAACAGAAAACTGACAAAAAAGCTTGGACAAATAGTTTTAATAAACCCTAATTAATTGAGGTGTGATTAATAACGAGTGACAAATGTGATTTTACATCCTAAAAAAACTAAGTACCCAAATAATATAGAAAAAGTGAAACCATGGTATGATGTGGCTTGATGATTTTTTTATATAACCACGTGTCTGAACTTTTTCTGTCAGTGATGATAGCAAACTGCTCATATTACTTGTATAATCACCAATCGCATTGTATTGATTTTATTTTATAACTTAATCTACTGTATTTCTTGGTAAACTAGGAAATGTTTTGAATTACAGATGTTATTTAAATTCAAATTCTGGTGTTAATTTATTAAACTATGTTTTCTGTACTTAAATAATTTTATCAAATCATAATAATAGTAATTTTTTTTTTGTTGTTATAGCAAATAAAAAACTTAAAGTGACAAATGAAAGCTACTTGTTTATTTTTTCTTATCATATGGTATTTCATACTTTTCTAAAACTGATTAAAAATATAAAAATTGTTTATGAAATGCCAGCTATATAAAATGGTGCTAATGTTCTTCTTCCATCAATGTTAATAATGAAGAATTGAGTCTTCAGAATAATAGTTGTTTTTAGAATATAATTCTTATTGTATATATTTTATTACCTAGTCTCTCTCTTTTTTTTTAAAAAATATCAATTTGAATGATGAAATACATATATTCTTATATTCACTCGTTTATTTTGTGATTAATATTTAAGAAAGTACATTAATAAAATAACAATACAAATAAATAAAATATGCGATTAAGTTTTATAAATCAATGATGCCAAATCATAAGGTCCAATATCATTTTTAAATGATCTTTGGTCATTTGATCTGAAATTTATAATAAAAGTAATAAAAATTATTTCGTTAAGGTTATTTGAAGACATATCAAGGTCTTTCATATCCATTTACTAACACTGGCATAAAGTATAATCAATATCCAATTATTTTTAAAATATCTTCTTTTGTTTTGGAGTCTACGGTTACTTTATCACTATCCATTAATTTTTTTACTTCATTGACATCAGCATAATAATAACTATCAAATATAAATTATAATTAAAAAAAAAAATACAAAAAATTGCTTCAAGAAGAAAAGTTATAATTACATTGTTTCTGGAAACCATGTTTTCCAACGTCGTCTTTGATTAGGAAGAAAATAGAATAATTCAATTTCTTTAAGAATCTATAATAATAAGCACTATTAATAGATTATCTCAATATATCAAGCAGATTTACATTTTTACTAACCTCTGCTTTTTGTGCTATATAATTTACCCGATCATTGTCTGCTTCAATTGCCATATTTAATAATCCAATCAACAAGTTCATGAGAAATACAACAATTATAAATGAATATAGAAGCATTAACATAATCATTATTTTATTATCTTTCGGTGACCATTTATTAAATAAACTTCCGTCTCCTATATATATTTTAAAGGCAGTATATTAATAAATTTTAAGGAATTCAAAAAAAAAATTACATACCTGTTATACCTGTTAGGAAAATACTCATTGCTAAAAGAGAATTAGCATAATCTGAAAATAAATTGGTATTTTCATCGGGCACTTTATATATGGTTGAAATAATATTCCCATTCGAAACTTCATAATATTTTTCTGTAAGACGCCAAGGATTATTTGGATCTGTTAAATTACTTGGATCGGTAAATTTATCTAAAGTATCTGCAAAAATCGGAGGAGTGGGTTCTAATAAAATCATAAACGCGTGGGCAAAACTCAATGTAATAAGAAATAAAATAAAAAGAAATGAAGAAATTTTGCGAGCTACGCCAAGTATTATAGCAAAATAAACCCCAAATGGTTCAAATGCTCGGAAAAAGAGTATGAATTTCATTTCAAGTATAAGACATGAAATTGATACTAAGGAAGTATTAATTTCTCCATTTTTGTACCAAATAATTGATGTATACATAGGTAATAAATAAGCACCTAAGTCTAAATTTTAAATAATAATAAATTAAGAATAATGCAATGAGGTAAATTATAATAAATAATACATACCAAAAAAATTCCAAAAATCTAATAACCATCTATAAGGATTCCATATAAATTGACGAACTTCAAATAAAAGATGAAAACAGCCCAAAAATATGGACGTTTTTAAATAGAAATTATTTATATTTTTATCATCTGCATTTGAAGCTACTATAAAACTAAAAAGAAACATAGTATATAGAAACCAAATTGTTATATAATAATATATTCCATATACTCTCCATTTAAAATTAATTAAAACTTTTCCATTCCAAGTTTTATAAAATTCATTATTTGCTTTGACAAAAGGATTCGATTGAGGTATTAAAAAATCAAAAAGAGGAATAGACCATTCAGGTAATTTTTTATAAGAAAATGTAGAATATGAATAAGGATATGAAGTATAATAAGGAAATGGAATTATGAATAAAAGGGTTGGTTTTGTAGGTTTGCTTCGTTGAATTAGAATCATATACATCGTTATTATCATAAATGTTAATGGATAGAAAATTTTTGAATATTGTATATCTGCTATATAAGATAACGAACAATAATTAATTATTAAGGTTATATATAAAGATCGTAAAATGTAGTTTAGTTTCCTAATTTTCTATGTAAAATATAAATAATCATCAATGAACCAAATATATCATCTGAAAATCCTAAATCTAAAGTTGACATTAACGAAAATGGTAACACAAAATATTCAATTTTACTCGGGAAATACTTATTCAAAATAAAATATAAAATAATTACAGAAACACGCGGAACAATTATAGAAAATAAAGTATTTACTGATATAGTAATATAGTTAAAAAATACTTGACTAAGAAACGTGTATAATAATAATAAATAATCTTCGAATAATAATGCTAAGTTTTTAATTTGAGAGAAATATAATTTTATATTAAAATAAATAAAAATAATTATAAGTAGCGGGATATATAAAATAAGGGGTTTAAATATATATAACGTTAAGTCCATTGACGTCGAAAGTACATGTAAAGCTAAATCAAATAATTCCAGGAGAATTGGAATTGTCCAAAACATAATTATTTCTTTATATTCTTCATAATGATAAGGTATATAAGGTCTTATTTCTAATTGTTTGCAGAGAGAATAATGATGATCAACTTTTGTATAAATAATCTCTTGATTTAAAGGGTCTAATATTAAATTTGTTTCATCATAATATTTTAAAACATATTCGTAATATTTGTCCTTTAAGTATAGAATATTATTGCCAACTATTGATAATATGCAAAAGTTACTTTTCGGGTTTTCTTTAAAATGTCCAAAAGTTTTGTCAAAAATTATGCTTATTAAATGAATATTATTTTGTTTAATCGCCGATTTTAATATTTTTTCTCCATATAATACAAAATAATATTTTGTATTTAATAAATCATTTATCAATGGCATTTTTGATTCCTTTTCTGTCGGATCAGCAATGCATTTCATATCTAATTCGCATTTATCATAATATTTGAATATAACATCATGTAAAGTTTTTCTAATGGTTTCATCCTTTAAATACATAACATCAACATCATTCATTTTATCTTGGATTGAAATATATTTTTGATCTATATATATATTCTCATCATTGTTAATATAATCATTCATATTATCATCAAATATGGATTTTCTCCAATCATGATTTGCTAAATTATAAATATAAGGTTTATCTGGTGATACTATAAAAATGCATTTGTCCTTAAAATCGATATGAATACTTTTCTCGAGATCTCCAAATTCTACTAATTTATTGCAACTAATTGAACCTTTTAGATTTGATTTCCAAAAATAAATATTAATAGTTTGATTATATAATGTAATCATGAATTCATCATTATTGCCGGCGAATTCGAATTCTTGACAATCTTATAGACAAAATAAAATAATTGTTAATTGGAAGTATAAAAGTTCAATTAAAGTAATTCATACATACTTGGATCATTAATATTTCCAATTGGAAAATTTATGTGGTCTATATTATTGGAATATATATAATGCTCATCAACTATTTTCATAATAATAAACTTTTTTGAAAATTTGAATATCACTTGATCAATATTTAGATTATTTTCCTATATAATACAATTAACATATTAATATTATTTCAATATATATCAAACAAATTTTTCAATAAAGAATCATATACGTACAAAAAGCGAAAATTTCTGAAGTTGGAAAGTAGTTAAATCTAATAGAAAAATTAAACCATATGACATCATCCAAATCCTATCGCTTTTAAAACCTCCAAATCTTATATCTTTTTCATTAAAAAGATAAAAAGCCTTGCGAGCCAAATTTTTTTTTTTTGTATATTCATAAATCAAAACTGCAGGATTTATTAAAGCGCTGCTATTGCTCTGAAATGTTACTATATTCCCATCTTCAAGAAAATTCGTATGACTGTAATCACAACGTTCATCTTCAATTTTAAAATCTTTGTTATTTTTCAAATCATGGAATTTTGCTAATCAAGATACGAAAAGTTAATCAATGTTAAATTTGTTTGTCTTATTTAGTAATAAATTAAATCTTACCTAGACCAGCATCAGTATTATCATACAAAATTATCTTTTTATCAGAGACCTTGAAATCATTAATGTCTTCACATTTATATGGATTGGTATCTGTATCTAAATTAAGATCGAAAGGTTCTGTACGGGTATTGACAAGCCATCCGACAAAGGAATTATCTTCTTGACTATATGTTAAAACATATTTCGATTGTGGTGAAATTGCCACTTTAGATATCGATTTATCATTGTGTGATGAAGAAATAGAAGAAATAGTTGTATCATCAACGACAATCACGTGATCTTGAAACATATTGAAAACTGAAAGGTGAGGTTTGGCGGCGAATTATCAATTTAATTATATTAAATATAATTAATAAACCTTTAATTGTAAAATTAATTTTTTAAACCAATATTTATATCTATAATTTTATCGGAAAAACACCGAATTTTTTTTTTGATTTGATTCTTGTTGATCGGTCGGATTTACATCACCGGATTTTTATGCATATTTATGCATATTTTTATCACTCCAACAAAAAAATTTTAACAATATAGCAGTAATTTCTTAGTAAACTCTCATGAAATTTGAGACGATGGGTGGCTTTCGTAGTATGACATTTAGTTTTAGTGCGTAATAAATTCCTTTTTATAATTTAAAAGCATTAGTTTTTCTAAGTTATAAAAGCAAATAAACAAAACTAAGGTCATGCTGTGCTAGGTGATAAAATTGAGAATTCTAATCGAATTTTCCGTATGTCAAACCGTAAATGAAACGATATAACGAGCCGAGTTTCGTACAATGAAACAAAACAATTTAACGAGGTACATATTATACTTTTCGTGAATTAATAATAAAATGTTGTATACATGTGTACATACACCTAAACAATAGATTGTATACTCTCAATTATCTGATATGAAATTGCGCCATCTAATTTTTAACAGTTCCGACATAACCATTACAGTTGTTAAAATAATGGAAGATTATTCTGAAATATATTATAGGCTTCAATTAAACTTTTCATTACGTACAAATTAAAGATAAGAAATAATTAAGTTATCCGGTTAATCAGCTAATAGATAGTTACAAAATATTCTCGAATTTTTTATTATAAAACAGCGGTGGTTCCTTAGTAATCCGAAACTGCTGAATTATAGTTTTTTTTTTAAAATATTAGATGTCAAGCGAAATGTTTTTTTTTTTACGCCATCATTTTCTTAATCATTTTTTCCTTTTCAATCGGATGTTTATCATCAAGTAATATCTAATATATCGAAAAAATGTCTCGGGTTAATTTTTCGGTTAATTTTTGATGACATTTTAGTTTTTCGACAGTTAGTTTCTTTTGCACTAACTTCTTTTTAATTTCATTTTTTTTTAATAACATATGGGAGCTTGTCAATAGAAAGGGAGGAAATCTAAAAAAAATTAAAATTACTTTATATGCTTAATATGAAAAATAAGTCTAGATTTAACATTAACTCATAAAAAATTTTTTTAGTTTCCTCTTTTCTATTGAAAAGCTCCCATATGGGAGGGGAAAGCTTTGCAATTGCATCCCATGCGTAGTTACATGTGTAATAAATATCCCATGCAAGTCTTTTCACATTTTCACGTGATTACAGTGATGGCAAATGATCAGGTCATTTGACTAATTTTCAAATGACTTGAATTCTAAATGACAGCGAATCATCCACGGATAAATTTCACAAATCCGTAATACTTAAAAATGATCC
>CAMKVN010003173.1:0-11200 GCA_946474995.1 Funneliformis geosporum
TTATTGTGTGTCTTCGGAGGAATTTCTTGATAAAGTACTTCCTTTTAAAAAATTATTACCAAAAGATTTGGTTAAAAATCTATTGGCATTTTATTTGGCACCAAATAGGAAATTAAATATTAATGAGCAAATGCCTAGACAGAATTGTGTTTATAGTTCAAAAATTCTAAATTCTCAGCAGTTTCCCATATTATCGAGTTCGATTGATAAGAAAAACGAATCGCATTACAATGTAAAGAACATGCCTTATAAGTTTAATCTAATTTATCGTGCTAGTAAGGATGGTATGACACAAGCAGCATTTCATCAAAAATGCGATAACAAAGGTGCTACCATTGTTATAATAAAAATTCGAGGTTCAGAACAATTGGTGGGAGGATATAACCCACTTGTATGGGATTCAAGTGATACTTGGAAATATGCTTACGATAGTTTTATTTTCTCATTTAAGAATGGAAACACCTTTAATTTTGGTTATAGTAATGGTGGTGGTAATTCTATAGGCTGTCATTCAAATTATGGGCCCTCGTTCCATAATGATTTAAGGCTTGATAAAAATGGTTTTTGGAAAAGTATCAGCAGAACTTATCCTGATGTTGGCATTCCTGCGAGTTTTAATGTAGATAATTATGAAGTATTTCAAGTTATTAAAAAATAAATTGATATTTTGTTTATTTACTTTCTTTTATCATGTTATATTCTAGGGATGTTAATTTGCGCGGTTAAGCTTAATATCGAGTTCAAAGCAAGCTGATTCTGGGAAGCAAGATTACAATAGATATAATTGAAACACGGATATTTTAAATAGTTAGAATTAACTCAAATAATTAGTCGGACGAGTAAATCTGCTTATTTATTCAATTTGTTAAATTAGGAACTTGAGATTTTTTTTTAATATTTATATTGCCTGTAGAATTATGCATTATTTGTTTCGTTTAAATAACATAATAAATATTGAATTTTATAAATAATTTATAATCCCCACTGTTTACCCATCACTAAATTATGGTCATTTGCGATTTATTAAAAAATACTAATGAAAGAAACCATTTTGATCAAATGCGCTTAAACATTACTCACTTGATTAGACTATTGAAGCTTATACTCAAAATGTGCCAGACAAGCTTAAAACATATCAACTTTTTTACGAAAGTTCTGTGCTTCAAACTCATCTTAAATCTTTATTGAAGCAATTTAACATCAATAGTAATTATTTTTGTGAAATATTTCATACCTGTAATAGATCAAATAATAAATTACTGAATTTCGTATTTTCACAAAAAGTCAAATTTAATGTCAAGTAAAAATTCTTAATATAAAAACTTTATATGTATTACGACCAGTTGGAAATAACTTATGACGTAAAAATATTTAGATGTTAAAAACCTATTTATTAACCAAAATTCGCTTTCTGTACAACCTATAATAATAAACAAGCTTATTTTATTTCTTTAATTTGAAACACTTCATAATCTTCTATAGAAACTTTATCTTCAGTATCCCTTATCTCTCTTTCATAATAACGTTTTTCACAAAAAACGTGTTGATAATCCTTATCTGGTGGACCGTAAATCTTGACATCTTTACCAAAACCTGGCCCATCCCACGTACAAGCTCTAATTGCATAATCTTTATCTTTTACTTTACTAAAAATAACATCCTTTAAACAATGATCTTTACTCTTTATGGAAAATATAAAACTCTTTTCGGTGCTGATCCATCCACCATAAGAGGACCATTTCACAGGATTATATCCACCAAAGATCTCATCGCTTCCCTGGATCTTGATAAAAGAGACGGTGTTCTCTATATTATCACATAACTCGTGAAATTTTTTGGGAGTGAAGCCATCTCTACTCCCTCGTAATATCAAATTAAATTCGTAAGGTAAATATAATTTTTCCCTAATGAAAAATTTTCTTTCATATCTTACATCATCAATCCATCTTGAGATTAACGAAATCACATCAAAATTAATTATTTTCGTATCACATTTTCCATGATACCTAGGTGTCGCATAAAAATTTTCAGGAGGTTTGCTATCAACATCCAAAAAGTATTTTAATAAATCCTCATAAAGTTTGGGTTGAATTAATTTTTTATAAGGATGAACTTGTTCCAAAAATTCTTTAGGAGATAAACAGAAAAATCTAATATGAGGCAAGACATTTTTCAAAGTGAGTTCCATCAATCTGAATTCTTCGTCCGTCCAATTTGAAGGGTCTTGCATCAACGTAGGATTTCTCTTGAGACCCCATTTTAATAGAGATGACCAAATATCAATTTCTTCCATTTGTAAATCATTTTTTTGCAATAATGACATTAATGTTTTTTCGTCAAGAGAAGTAAAATCCAATGATTTGAAAATTCTTTCGGGATAAGATGACATTAAATTTATGCAATACTGTTGTAATACCATGAAACCATTGGATTTCAAACTAGTACTATGAACCAACTCAAAATTTTGATCAATCCATTCGGACTTTTCCTCGATCAAATATTTTTGTAAGGAATCCACCAATTCTTGTAAACGAAATTTTTCTGCCACGAGTAATATTTTCATAATATCCGATACGGTATCATAATCATCTAATGAAATGAATCCGCCATAAATATATCTTCGTAACAAGTATATGAAGAAAAAGAGTTTTAAAACATTAAACATTTTTTTTTATTATTATTTTTGTTTTAAAAATTAATGACAATAAAAATCAATTGTTACTAACTTTAAAATGATTTGAAAAATTTCGGGCGAAATATTTGAAAATTTCATATGAAATGAGTTATCACCATCGTTTTTAGATAAGTTCCGTTTGAAATATGGAGAACGATAACTCAAAATAATGGCATGCGCACGAAAATTTTTTATGTAAATTCCTTCTTCAACCTCGAATATAACATCACTATATTCATCATCTTCTAACATTTCGATAAGATTTTGACTTAACTTTGAAAAATATTGTTTAGGCATGATATAAAATATTTTTGTTGGAACAAAATAAAAACGAGGGAATTCGTTACATTTGGTTGCCTTTTATGCAAATATGACGAAATAAAACGATTTAACTAAATTTGGTTAGGTTAAGTCTGTTGCGATTTACTGAACAATGTGATTGGTTGAAAAATCCATCATGATATCAATTCAATCCAACGAACTAAACCTAAACTTATATTTATGTAAATACGCTGGAAAGAACTATTAGCATTATTTGAATTTTTTTCTTAAAAAAAATTAAAGAACTGAAAAATATTTATTTATTGATTGTGCACGAGCATTTTTGCTAGCTACTCTGGGGAAGATTATAATTTGAATGGTCGATATAAACCCAAATTTCAGGTTTCGAGATTATATTTTGTATTTTATACGGATCAAATCATAAAATATTTACAAATTATATGAACTTCACATTGTGTACCAATTGATAAAAAATATTAAACGAAACTACGAACTATTATAAATTGTAAAATAATATACTCCTAAGCTGCAAACCTAAATTTAAAATCAATAAAAATGATAATTACTATATTTCTGTTTTGACAATATTTTGATTTAAATTTATCTGCAAAATCAAGCAATCGACTTGTATAATATGCTTGTTAATAAGTTTGAGTAAATTTTGGTTGTTCCTATAAATAAAACGTTTCTATGAAACGAGTAAAGAAATCAAAAGGGTTACAAATATACGATATTAAAGCCGCGATGGATCAATGAGAGTGACTATGGTGACTATGCCATACGATTTACTCTTTTCAAAAATCCATATATTTTACGTATAAACAAATTACGCGTTCTTCGTATTGTGAGTAAGCTTATTATTAAATAATTTATTCAGTGCATTTCAAACGGTGGATGTATAAAAGAGTACTTATAAACTAAAGCGTAGAATATCGTTCAAAAGATTACCGTTATAATAGAATCGTTTTTATATTTTGCATGATAATAACGTGATATTATAACAAAACCGCCCAATTATTTAATTATTCAAAGTGAAAGCACACTGATGCATTTATTATATTAAAAATGTTCTTTCTAAATATATTAGTTTATTGCGAGATTATGTGATTTATTAAAAACTTATCCAAAATTTTCGTATTTGGTTAAATATGTGCTAAATATTAATCAAATTGTATTTTTTGGATGGTATTTGATATTCTGAATCATGAATCTCTTGTATCGTCACTTCGACCAGCATAAAGAAATACACTTTTCTAAAAACATCCACATGAGTTAACGCATCGCATGTATCACAAATAATAAATAAAATTTTATAAATTTAACCTTTGTTTTTATAATCCCTTTAAAATAATTTTAAAATTTTTCCTGGATTTTACAATGTCTGATAATGATAAAGGTAAACTAAAAGAAGGTAGGTAATAAATCTATACTTTGATATGATAAAGAAAATATTCTAAAAATTTAACTAAAAAATACATTTGTAACTCATTAAATGCTTTTTAATTTATCCTCTAAAAAATTTTAAATATGGTATCATAGATGATTCTTTTATCTTAATTGTTATCAATAAGCTTTCTGATAACTACATAATAATAAGGCAATTTCTTTATGATGAAAAAATTTTTTTCTTCATATATCATCAAGCTATTTCTAATTAATCAAAAACCTCTAGGCAATTATCTTACTTTTTAATTCGAATTTCTTCATAAGTCTGGATTACCAAGAATCTTGTTTTTTCACCAAAACTTAAGTAATTTCATTGGTGCTAATTCAAATTAACAATTATTTTAAAATAGGTTGCGTTTAAATATTCTTATAGAATGTTACTAGAAGGTTAAAAAATAGGCCGCTGGTAATACTGCATGAAAATTTAGTTTATGTATGGTTTACACTGTGTCATCACTTATGAGAAGCTTAACGCAATAATTGAAAATGACACTTTATATATTTTGTGTAGGAATTAATATCAAAGGCGCCGATGAACAAACATAAAATCTCAATAATAGTTTAAGTTTCGTCAGCAGCGTTACGGTAATAGATTTGCATTTCTAAATAAGATTTCCGCGATTAGCTACATATAGCGTTGTAGTGTTGAAAGAATGGAAACTGTAAAAACTCCTTCACTTTCGATTTCATAGGTATTTTAACCAAAAAAAAGTGATGATTTATTTTTATTCTTACTTATTCATCATAGTTTATATTGCACTATTATCTTAGATACGTACCGCCATTGTGATTCGCAAAGCTCTAAATCAAAAGTCAATTAATCTTTTATTAATTATAACAATTTATTTAAATCATGTGTATTTGATTTTTGCATTTAAAAGTAAATGAATTTTACGGACTGGATATTCCACTTAGGTTCATACGCCTTTCATAAAATAATTCATGCTTTAAAAAAAAATAATAACTCTCTATATTGCCAGAAAAAAAAGCACAACTTACTTTCTTGACCGCTAATACGCCAAATCTATATCCTTTTTTATCTTTCTCAACATCGATTTCAAAAATTATCTTGAATATTTTTATCATTTAGGATTTTTTTTTTTTTCGTTGATATCCAAGATTATCATCTCTGACAAAATTATTTAGTTTGGCGCAAGAAGTACGCAAAAAATTTAGCAATACAGATATCCCGCAACATTTACACCAAAAAAAAAAATCATTTATCAAGATGATGCTCACCGCTATCGAGGATATATTGCTTTCAATAGTAAAAAATCTACTAGTATTAATTGTCAATTCGTTGCAGAATTAAAATTAGGTTCAAATCTAACGCGTCTGATCTGCAACTCAAGTAAAATTTATTTTATATCAGTATAAAAAAAATTTATTTATTTGTTTCAATCAGTGCAAAAAAAAAAGGAAAATAATATACTAATATAATAATTTCCTATCTTAATTATTTAATGTAATGTTTTTTCGATAAATTTAGTTAAAAGCATGTAAATTTTTTAATTTTCACTTGATTTCTTTATCGGTTTCGATCGTCCATCGAATATAATTATTTGCTTCGATTTTTATTTATTTGCCTTCTTTACTGGCATTGTGAAAATAAAAGTACAGAATTATAAACGTATAATAATATTAATTCGATTGTCAATGAATATCGGATTTTCGGAACTTAAAAATTACTTTTCTTTAGCATTCACCACAAAAAAATTTAATTTTAATTTTTAGAGCATGTCATAAAAAAAAAAAAAAAAAAAAAGTGTATAATTTTGAAATATAGAAGTTCCAGTTTTCGAATATAATCTGAACGATCAAAAAAAAAAAAAAAAATAAGAAAAAAAAAAAGAAAAGAAACATGGTTCAATAAAAATGTCGATTTTATTATATTAACTAAAGGTTTCTAAACCAATCAAAAGTTGATAAAATTTATTTAAAGTATGGTAAAAATTATAAATATGTACAGTGCTGCGATTATATTTTTTAGAGACTACAACAAATGCAATCTTTGCAGTTATTTCTAAAAAATTAGAGTAATCAATTAAATTAAGGATGTAATTTGAACGAAAGTTAATGAAATTGAAGTTTCAAAAAGTTACTTGATATATTAAAATTCTAATCAAGCTTTTAATTTTATGGCTTTGTTCCTTAATCATTCTAAATAAGAACTTAATGCTCTCAGTTCTTATGTTCTTAAGCAAAATGCAGAAGGTTAGGATATGAAGGTAGGATGTGAGATTACAATACGGCCTCATGTCGGCACTCTGTACTTTCATGCAATATTAAGAAAAGAGTTCCTTTCCTAAATTCAAACGCCTATCATGAATACCATCGTTACACAGAAAATATCCAGAAACTTGTGTGATGATGCTTAATCTTTATTATAATTGGTTTATTAGTTCAGAGTTAGTTCCTATTATGATGATTGATGAATTATAAATAGGACAAGAATACATCGTTGTATAAAAAAAAAAAAAAGAAATAATAAATATGTTTCATCAACCTAATTCCAATCTTATACATTATTACGATTTCTATGGCGTATAATGACTTTCATATCAGCGCAATTATTGGTCCCAAAATATTTAATATTCGGTTTCTTTGAGACCTTATCAACCAACTCAATATCATACTTTCTATATAATAAAATTAACAAAGTTTTCAATTCTACCAGAGCCATATTTTTCCCCGGACAAATTCTTATTCCTCCTCCGAAAGGAATGAAACTATTCTTGGCAATTTTATGGTCAGATCCTTTTAAAAATCTTTCTGGAATAAATTCATCAGGATCTTTCCAAATATCAGGTGTTTTTTGAATTCGTTCATGATTAATTAAGAAAGTTGTATCTCTCTCAAAATTCTTTCCATCAAGATCACCATCTTTTGCATTTCTACGTTGTGTAAGTGGTACAATTGGAATGATTCGTTGAGACTCTTTAATAATGGCGTCAAGGTATGTGAATTTATCTAAATCTTCATAGGTAATCTGTAGTTTCGTGTCATCTCCTAGGATCTCTTTAATTTCTTCTTGAAATCTTGCAATAACTTTAGGATGATGAGCCAAGAACCAAATTAAGTAGCAGAATGTATTTGCGGTCTAATGATGAAAAGGATCAGATAAAATAATTTACGGAAAATTTTACCCAATGATGATAATATCAACTTACTGTTTCTATACCGGCTATGCTGACTTCCATGAGGGTAGCACAAACTTCTGGATCACTCAATGGTGCTTCACCTTCATCATATCCATTCGGATCACGTGGAGTGTTTAACGTCAATAGTACATCTATCAAATCTGAACCCACCTCATCATCATTCTCAATTTCCGTTCTTCTTTTCTTAACTATATCGGTAATAGTCTCATTTATCCAATCCAAATTCTTTGAGAATTTCTTATTCATATTATAGAATCCCGGAAAGTAATTTTTAAGAACGTTAGGAATAAATAATTCAAATATCAAGCCTTTTATAAAAATTTGAACCGCATTAACGAATTTAACTGATTTTTGAATTTCTTTGGATTTGATTGGATCAACGTGTTCTTCACCGAACAAGCTTGAATTAGGACAACATGAAGGTCTACGTGTAATGGTTTGTAAGGTCATGTCTGTTGTAAAATTTCTTATCCATCTAGCGAAATCAATGTGAATTTCTTTCTCATTCCAGAATCTTTCATTTTCATTAAAGAATGATTGTGAAAGTTTAGTGAATTGTCTAAGGAATCTAGGTGACATTAACGAATGTACAACGAATTTCCTATTTCGTTTCCAGGTCGAATAATTATTATTAAATATTAAACCATGCTGTAATCCAATCTTTTCCAAATATTGAAGATCCATTCTTGCAAAGAATATATTATTTGCGTTTGGAGCATAGACTTTTTCCATTAATGAGGGATGTGAGATAATTACAAATCGTGTGCTTCCAACCCAAACTTCAAACATGTCACCGAATTCATCATGATGATCCATGGAATATTTTGCTGGATTTAATCCAATTTGAAATAAATTACCAACTAACGGGAGCGGGAATGGACCAGGAAGAGGTGATTGACGGGTAAAATATTTATAATAGAATCTTGCCACATATGTTATTATTAATAATTGGATAATCAATATCAAATTTGTCGTTATTTCTGATGTGAGCGATATGAGCGACATCGTGGAATTATTTATTTCTATTTTTTTTTGAAAAAGTGTGGTGTGGTGCAAATGAAGAAAAGAGAATGAATATTTATAAGAGAAAATGAAAGGGAATTGATTTATCTATGAATTATTCATAACAAGATTGACCCGTAACATAAAATATATATGTTGATTTGCATGAGATTTTTGGGTTTATTAATTTACCTGATTGACTGGTATAATTGATATTAGTTAGGTTAGGGTTATGGTTAGGGAAGGGTTAGAGGTTCACAACGCGATGTATTGATTATTATTTTAGTAATCCCGATTAAAATTGTTTACTCGATATAGTTAGAGATCTACACGAGTTGCGTAGGCCAGGCCAAAACGACCTCTAGTCAACTTGTAATCTGTTCAAGTTGTCCTTTTGATTTTAAGGTATAAAAAGGTGGGATTGATACCTGTGTACGAATAGAAAAGTTTTGAATGACAATTTCTATATAATATAGAAATACCTTAGATAGTTTTTTATTTAGCCGTAGTAATTTCACCAGATCGACATTTTAATAAAATTGAATTGATTAATTTTTATTAACGTTAAAATAATTTTTGCATAATATTACATTATTAAAAAACCTTCTGCTGCATATTACATTCGTTTATAAATATAAACATCAAAGAACTGAGCGACAACAGTGGTGATGAATTAGTGGACCCGTAATTTTTAAGCATAAAAATAATTAAACACAACCAATTAACTTTAAAAAAAAATTGAATTAATAAAACATTGGTTCGATTTAATTAATAACTATGATTCGTACCAAAAATTTCAAAAACTAATATTCTTCCTTTTTTAATTTTGAAATACAGATATTTTTTCTTGGAATTTAAATTCATAACATTATCAAGAATATATTTATTATTTAAACGTCTGGTTTAGTTATATTTTATTATTTAAACGTCTTGTTTAGTAACCTTTGAATAAATTAAATATATATATTATACATATATATAATTTTTTTTATTATTATGGATGTAATAAATCTCGGATTTATTAACTATTGCGTTAATTTCCGAAATGAGCATTTCGGACTCCCCAAATCGGAATGCGCATTTGGGATATCCCAAAGGCGAAGATCGTTGCTTCCCCCAAATGCGCATTTATCCCAAATGACCACTTATGATATATCACAAATGACTACTTCAGACGTTCACGAATTGTAACTTCGAAAAAAACATATAGGAAATTAACATTATATGTCAAAAGTTTAATTACTAATTAAGATGCGATAATTAGGTCGAAGTGATAGTTTGGGTGAAGAGGATATCCGAAATGAGCATTTGGGATAATTTCCGGATATTCCAAATGCGCATTTTAATTTGGGATGTCCTTAATGCACATTTAACGCATTGCATTTCGGGTCAACAAAGCCAATCAAAATATCAAAAAGAATAATAATATTATTATTTTTTATTTTTACTTTTTTTATTGCGAAATTATATGTTGTAAATGGTATTTTGACATGACAATAAATTTTTGAATCAAAGAATTGCACTTCATGCAAATTGTTTAGTGTCCATAAAATTAAAAATTAAAATCGAAATTATGTTTAAATCCTCGTTAAAAAAATCAAAATAAAAGTTTCCTTATTAAATTAAAAATCCTTTACAAAATAATTTATATGAGCAAATTCAACCATCCGGGGTCGAATAATGAATTAATCCATGTTTTTTTCCAATTTCACGAGTTTCATATATTCAAACACATAATATATTGAACATCTTCAAAAAAAATTATCACAGGGCTAGATTTTCAGTTTGGGGCTGGACAAATGTATCATTTCTTGTAAGTTAAATTTTTATTTTAAATTGAATTTGAAAGATATTAATATTATGGTGAAAATATTTTGATATCAATTTTATTTTTTCTAGTCCAATAGGCATACAAGTTGCAGCAAGTTTAAATGTAGAAAAGAACTAGTAATAATGTTACTTATAAAATTTTTACAATTAACACCATTTTTAATATTGTCGTTTTATATTACCTAATTAATAGAAATTGCGAGAAATGTAAAGAAATAATGCCAGTGAATAGAATTATTAAGTTTAATAATAATTGCGCGATACTTGTGAGAATAAAAAATATAAAGAATTATAAACCATATGAATAAATAGTCCGATAACATAATTTTTTAAGTTACTATTTAAATAATCAATGTTCATTACATCAAATTTGTTTCATCTTCACTTTCATATTTCACAGCAATACATTAATTCGTTTGTGAATAAATCTTATTTATAAATGAAATTAAAATTTGTTAAAAAAAATAAAAAATTAATGATTCGTAAAAAAAAAAAAAAAAAAAAAAAAAATGAAATTATTTTGATTTTGATTGATATTATTTTTTAATACATTAAATAATTCAGATTTATATATTTTTTTCCATAAATCACAAAAACCACCAATACAGTGGCTTATAGGTTCTGATGTCACGTGTAATTTATTTACAAAAAACGTTAAAATTTGCTTCCATTAACGAAAAGAATTGAATATTGAGGAATAAATAAGCCAATACAAATACAGTCGACCCTCTCTATAATCACACCTTATATAATCACACCCTCTTTATAAGCACACTATATTTTAGTTCCGATTTTTTTAAAATAT
>CAMKVN010003174.1:0-11198 GCA_946474995.1 Funneliformis geosporum
CAATAAAAGGGAAGAAAAACACATTATTTTCATCTCTCAGACAAATTCTAAAACTTAAAGATCTTTGGCAAGACTTATTATATATGGTTGACTAAATCAAAGTTGTTTTGTTCAATGATCAATCATGAAAGTTTCAAAATACATATAAAAGAATTTTCTGCATGTATATGTCGGATCCAATTAAAAAATGTCAAAACTTTTCACCTTTCAAAATTTGTACTTATCTTCGGATTTTCAATTTTTTTGAATTACATATTCGCTCTAACTTTTTAACTCTCTTGTACAACATTAGTCCCAGTGATAATACAGATCTAATTCCAAGTTATGAAAACATTTAAATGTATCCCATTGCTATAGAATACACTGAAGACATAATTACACCCTTTGAAACATTTTTTTTTTTTTTTAAAAAAAAAAAAAAAAAATGTAAAAAATGTAAAAAAAAATTTTTTTTCGGGACTGGTTGTGACATAACTTGAAACAATGATTTAAACAATCAAACAAAGAAGATCACAACAAGCGTGTTTAGAAAACCTTAATATTTAATTAATTTTATAGAAAAGCCCGAATGATGTAAAGATTATTCCGGTCGATCAATAATATCAGCAGGATATCTTACAATATTATATATAATATATAAAATAAAAGATTATTTATAAATACAAATTCTCCTACATGTTTTCTTTTTCGTCATTCCTTTCGCCAAGAATAATGACCAAGTCTTCTACTTCTATGAGTTATTAATTGTTAGGTATTTCATAGTAATTCTAAAAATAAGTACCTTAAAATAAAGCTTACATGCGCCTAACTAAATATATCATCAAATCGGTCGATTTTTATAATGAAAAAAGTTTAAGCTCGATCTTATCATCAAGAAATTTAATATCGAGTCCCAAATAATAAAAATGATAATTATTATTATTATTTTGGCTTATGAATTAGTCAATTTACGGAAATTTTGATAGAAATTATTATTTTAAGTATGGAAATATTTTGTTTTTAGTGTCCAATTATCAAGACCCTTAATTAAATGTTAGGGTTAACTAAAATTATTTGGTATGAAATTTTTCATAATTCGATAATGATAAGAATCATTTACTATGAATGGTTATTATCGATGAACCTTGTACCATTTCATAAGAACTGATTAATTTTTTTTTTACTATGAACATTACTATCTTCACACGTCTCAATTTTTTTACAAAACTTCGATCAAGAAGTGCGAGAAATTCGTAAAAGGATTGATTAATAACGAATGAAAAAGTATATAAAGAACATGAAATTCTTTAATCAAAAGTTCCTCACCTCGCTTTGAATCAACCAAAAAAAAAAATATCATCCATTATATTGAAAACGTTAAAAAAATGAAGGTTTTTACAATTTTGTCGGTTATCAGCATATTGACTGCAGTAAACGCAATTCCAGGTGATTAAAGGATTATTAAAAAATTGATTTTCCCTTTTTTTGAATCTGAACTAAATATTATTTCCTTTTGAAATCTTTCAAGTATTTGAAAAACGTGATAACAGATACAAGAAAGACGATTCTTACAAGGACTTGAAAGATTACAAAAGTTGGGATAATAAAGATTGGGGTAAAAAAGGTTGGGATAACGACAAAGATTACAAAGGCAAGGATGATAAAGATTACAAAGTTAAAAATGTCAGTAAGAGCGACTATAAAAATGATAACCATGGTAAAAAGTATAAAATTGATGGCAAATATAAGAGAAACGATGTACATAAAAACGGCCATGACCACAATAATTATAATGTCTACGGGCATAAAAACGACCACGACAACAATAATTATAATGACTACGGCCATAAAAACGACCACGACAACAATAATTATAATGACTACGGCCATAAAAACGACCACGACAACAATAATTATAATGACTACGGCAAAAAATACGGACAAGGGTACGATCGAAACAATAATAACAGCAAGTACTAAATAAAAAGAATCAACACTATCATGACATACAGTACACCAATAAAAACTTCTTTTTATAATAGACATTTAATTCTTTTAATTCTTTTGAATTTTATATTTCTTTAATGATTACGAATCATAATTAAAAAAACTTTTTGTTCAAGTTTAAAATATTAATGCTTACCGAAGATAAATTGGATTGAATAAATAGGATTGGATAAAATGTTGTAATGAATTATCGCAAAAAAAAAAAATAATAATAAAAAAATAAATTTATTTCAGTTCATATAAAATTTGCGATTTCACTAATTTACCCCCCAGGCTCTGATTGGCTGGTATATTTAACTATATTATTTGTCACGTACTGAGGGGGCGACAAATCAACATCAACACCTAAAAAAATTCTAAGTCCCCCAGATACTTAAACACTACCGGTGTCACGCCGGCAGAGCGTAAAATAGGATATCAAGATAAATATCCGGTTACATAAAAATTTACCGGATTTTTTTAAAATCAAACGGAAAAATATCCGGTTTCAAATAAATTTATAAAATTATAGATAAAATTAAAAATTATCGTTATGATTTACGAATCAAATAAGTTTATTAAAATTTGAATTTTTCGTTTACATTGTGAATTCAAATTTCCAAAGCATGGCTAAAATCAAATTCCAATAAATCTACATCATCTAACCCTATCATCATTAGTAAATTTAAGGTTTCATTATTTAGATTATTTCTCAAATCTGTTTTGATCAAATTTTGCTTTGAGAAATCTCTCTCACATTCCACACTTGAAAAAGGAATTGAGTAAATAATACTCAATAACTTTAATATATTTGGAAAAGTTTCAAAATAATTTTCAAATAACTTTGGAAGCAACAACTCCAATTTTGTTGTTTTATAATTAGCATAAATTATTGCTTTGTAATTATTCCATTCTTCAAAAACATTATTATCAATAATGGCCTTATAATATTCCATCAAAATATTCAATTCATCCTCTTCATAATCGACCAATAATTCTTTATTATTTGGCCAAATCAAATGATTAAAAATTTTCATTGCATTTAATAAAGGTTGATTTGGAAATCTTTCTTGTATTTGCACCAGAAAATGATGAAATTATAGAAATTAAATCTGATTCATAATCCTCTATCCACATTAACTCATGAGCACCAATATTAACATTATTCAGATGGTGTTTAAATTAAAAAATTATTTAAATTTTTCCAAGTAATAATTTTCCATTATTATCAAAGTCCAAATATTCCAATCTAATTTTGTTAATTTTCATTTCAATTACTGAATTAATGTCTAAAATTTGAATATTTCATTGCTAAAATATTTTACTTAAATTATTAAGATAACTTAAGATATCATATAAAAAGAAAAGAACTGCCAAAAACTTCCAATCACAGATTTGAGTATATAATTGAATAATGCTTTCTTTTTGATTTCGATTTGAATTAACAGACATTTCTAATAATGTATCCATTAATAGTTCAATAGTTAAGCATAAATTTTTTACTACTTTATACCATGATAACCATCTTATTTTATGAATTTATCTGATTTTTAGAATAGGATAATCTAAAATAGTTTGATATTACCATAATGTTTCTTTTCTTTTACTTGAAAAACTAAAAAAGAATAAACTGATTTTATAATATTTTTTATATACTTACAAAAAAAAACTTGTTTTTCTGCAGAATTACATGCTAATGCCAACATATGAGTTATACAATAAATAAATATGGATTTCTTTTGCAATTTTTGTTGCAACTTTAAGCATTAAACTTGCTCCATCAGATGCAAATGAAGTGATTTTTGATATTATTTCTATAAAAATATTTTTTAAAAAATATGTTAATTAATTTGTTAAAATATAAATAAAGTATAAAATATTTTACAAACCATTATTATTAAAAAGTATAATTATGACATTAAAAATTGAATCTGCATCTTTATTTTTAATTGAATAAGCTAAAGATATTTAACTTTTATTACTTCTTGAATATAATATTTAACATATATAATCATATGTGATTTATATACTATATCTGTATTTTTATCAATCATTATTCCAATAGAAGTAGAATTTTTTAATTCTTATTAAATCTTTTCTTTAATTGTTAAATACTATAGTAGATAAAGATCTTGACTAGATACAGGATTTTATATGTTATTGAATTAGTATTGAAAATAATTTTGGAAATTCTAGAATTCGACCAAGTTAAATAATACTTGGAAATTTATTTAATGATATATCATTTTTAGTTAACCAAAAAATAATTTTCATTAAACTGCAAGTATGTTTATATGTTTATTAATAGCATTATTTGTAACTTTTTTCATTTGTACTTTTGCAAATTTAATATTATTTGCTCGTGTATGCTTATTAATAATAGAATATTCAGTCAGAGTTAAAGCTTTCATATTTTTAGATCCTAAATTTTAATTAAATTATTATTAATTTAATAGTATCAAAATATGTAAATACCATAAATAATAAAATTTTATATTATACATTCTTTTGCAAAACAAATTAACATTTTATGAGCTTTACAATTGAACAAAATATCAACTTTTTTGAAGCATTATATATTAACCAAGAGTAAATTCTTAATCATTCTTACTAAAAAACTTCTGTTTTATGATTAAAATTTAGTTTTTTAAAAGGTTTATAATAATGTATTATAGGTTTGCGAATTAAAGATTTGCGAATAGGTTCAGTAGATTCATCAAATTTAAAAATATCATCAAAATTAACTTCATTTGAACTACTTTCTAAACTAAATAAATATTAATAAACTTATAAGATTTTATCATATTTTAACAAAAGAATATCATTTTATTGAGTAAATACTTTTCATTGACATCATTAGGTTTAGAAATTTTAAAATAATATTCTAAAATTAACATTTTTTAAAACTATCGAAAAAAAGTTTTTTTAATAAAATCAATAATTTTATTGAAAATTGGTAACAATTTTCATTCGGAAAAATATTTGATTCTGAAAAAATTTACCAAATATTTTTAAACATAACCAGAGATCTCTGTTTTTTACAGTACTATTTTATGTTTTGCATGCTAGTGATAAATTATTTAAGCTCTAATCCTAATCCTAATTCTAACCTTAACTCTAATTAATCTTAATTATACTAGCAATTTGAGCCTAAGGGATAAATTAGTAAACCTTAAATTTGCATATACTGTATATATGATTATATCATAAAAGATAAAATATTAATAATTTATTTATATTTATTATAAATAATTATACATATTTTGTTTATAATGAACTCTTGATATAACGAATTCTAGGATCTGGATATCAACTTCATTATAAGCTTATAACGAATTTTTTAAAGAATTTAATTGGCTAGTTCACTATAGTAAGGTAATTTTAATATATTTGATTTAAAAATTCGCTATATTAAGGGTTCACTATATCAAGGTTTGACTGTATATACATAATAAATTTATTATAAGCATTTAATTAAATATAAAATGTTAGTAACTTATTTATAGAAAAAAGTGATTATAATCATTAGTTATATTATTATATAAATTTATTATAATATTTTTATTATTCTTTAAGCTAATTAATTGAAAAATTTGTTAAACTAAATGTAATATAATTATTTTATTAAATAATATAATTTAATATATAAGAATGTTGAATCTTTTAATAAAAATTTAATTTTTATCACATGTTAATTTGTGATAAAGATTTAAATGATTTTAAATCCTTATATGATTAAAAATAAATAATTGCTATTTATTTAATAGTTTTCTTTAAATTTATAAAGTTAATTTAAAATATATTAAAAATTATTTAACTGTCAAAAGTGGCTTTTATTATCATATCTAAACTTTTGAAAGCAACTTACATTAGTATTTTTTAATTAAAGTCAAATCTAAGGTTGTTGGACGAAATTAAGAGTTTAGACAGACATCTAAATGGTAAAAGTAAAACTTGGTTAAATTATATTAAAACCTTATTAAAAAATCTGCGAAATTTGGAAAAAGGTAAAACTATATCAAAGCTTATAAAAATGGCGAAACTATATCAAATACTTAGTAAAAATTTAGCAAAACTAAAGGTTTTAACGTTTTGCCAAATCCAAAATGAGTTTAGACAAGCAACCTTAGTCACATCTAATAATTCAGATGCAGCTTTTATTATTATCATTTATAATAAAAGTCAACTATGATAGTTTGAATACAGCTTTTATTATTATCATTTATAATAAAAAATACCTTTAATAGTTTGAAATAGCTTTTATTATTATTTTTTATAATAAAAGTCACCTAACAGTTTAAAGGTGAATTTATTATCATTTTTTCTAATAAAAGTCACCACTGATACTTTGAGTGCAATATTTTTTAATAAAATCACACTTGAATTATCAGAAGCAGCTTTTATTATTGCAACCATACTGTCAGAGAGTACATTTATTAGAAAATACTAATAAAAATCACATCTAAACTATTTGAACAATTTTTATTAGTATTTAATAGGCTGAAATTTCAGATTAATCTGAAAATTTTCGGATTATTCAAAAATTTTGGATAGGATCAGTTTAAATTGACATTTTTGGATTTATAATTTGAACTGAATCAAACTGAAAATCCTGAATCAGATTGAATTGGCTTCTAATTTGAACTGAATTGGGATTTTCAGAACTTTAATAATAAACCAAACCTACTATTTAATTTTTATTTGAAATTAACAAATTAATACTATACTAACATGGTTGATATATTTAAAAATTAAAAACAATTAACAAATTTACAATAAAAGTGATCTAAGATTATTTTAATATATATTTACAATTTTTTTAATTAATTGTAAAAAAGCTATAATTATTTTATTTGTTTAATAATATCATATGCATTATCTTTATGATATATAATAATAAAATTGAATATAAAACTGTGATGATCTAAGATTATTTTATATGTATTTTACAATCTTTTTAATTAATTGTAAAAAAATTATAATTATGTTATTTGTTTAATAATATTGTATGTATTATTCTTATGATATATAATAATAAAATGAATATAAAACTGTGAATTACCTTTAAGTAATCGATGGTTAAAATTGTTTTAAAAATTGCATTTGATTTTGTTGATACTTATCGCATCTAAAAATTGTGAATTAAAAATGAATAATTAACTATTTCGTGATATACTATAAAAATGAAAAGCCAGAGCTAATAAACTATTTGTCTATCATAATGTTCGTCTTTATTGTAATAAAGTGAACAATCCTATAAAAAGAGTAACTAGATCATATAATCAGTGTAAAAAAAGATTTACAAAAGATCGTGAATGCAAATGTAAAAAAAGAATCCTATGTTTTAAAAGTATTGATGAACATCTTAATCAATAATAGGAAGAAATTCAGATGTAATATATGGAAGAATGTACTCTTTCTGAATCAGATTGAAAATCCTTATATGACTTTTGCTTTAAGATTAATAGTCTTGTGAATCATCTTTGCTCTATATATAAAAATAATCCCTTCTATTAATCTTATATGTGAAGTATGTTATTGCTACTATGAAGACAAAATCTGATAAAAAAGTTTTTAATTACAAATAACATGAATCCGGATGATGTATCAGATGTTTTACTAGAATTTACTAAGATAGAAAACGCAAATTATTCCTATCATTTCTGTATTTTGTCTTTATAAAAGTTAGTATAAATACCATGGTAATGTAATTAATATTTCACAGAATGTGTTAGAGTTTGTATTGTGACTTTCTCAAAACCCTTCTTCAGTTAATATACTTATTTTACGCTATCAATCTGCAAATGGTCTGCCTTTAATTTTAATGTTCATCAGATT
Source organism: Funneliformis geosporum (assembly GCA_946474995.1). NCBI lineage: Eukaryota > Fungi > Glomeromycota > Glomeromycetes > Glomerales > Glomeraceae > Funneliformis > Funneliformis geosporum. The sequence continues at coordinate 7,804 of CAMKVN010003174.1, forward strand.
AAAGTTGTTTAAGCACTTCACTAATTAAAAAAAAGTAATCAGTATTATGCAGATATTATCATTGATGAATAAGTGTTTTATACTTTATCTGAAAATGGCTGATTAATAATCTACTACTTCATATTAAGATATTACCGATGACTTTATAAATAGTAACTTTGTTTTCACTTCTCTTTTGTTTTCTAATGAGGAATATGCTATTGCTGATATACTTGGTCAAATTTAATCTGATGAAAATTCTATTATGTGACTGGAGATTGATAACCATCCTGTTAACAAATTTCGAACTCCTAGATATATTGTATATGCATTTCCCACTTTATATCTAACTGGTAATATTGATCTTTATTAGAGATATTAAACCTACTGATTACTTTTCGTAACTGCTTAAGTATAAGAATGGTAGGTTCACCTTACTTTGAATTTGCAAATGCGATGAATGCGATAGACCTATAATAAGCTAAGATATATATTAAGCAGAGATTAAATAGTAAATAATATATTTTTGAAGAATTATGAAGTATAGTTGAAACTGATTATTATATGGCTGACAATATTGTATATTTTGGAAAAGGTTTATATGAATTATGATAATTCTGAGTAGAAGAAGATTTGAACTAGCAGATATAATTAAATAATTGGATTTTTAGGAAATAGTGTTTTTCACTTTTTAGTGCTATTGACTTGCATTAGCCAGAACTATAAGGACTTATAGAGATTGCATATTGACTGATCAAGAATTGAACATATATTGCAGATAAAACTGTTTTTTAAGAAATAATTTAAATTGTTCATAGAAAAGGTGTTGATTCCTAAATAGAATCTTAATGATTAGTGATATTATTTTGAGTAATAGATAGCATCAGGATAGTACACATATGCATGGTATAGGTAGGAGAAAAGATGTGTCTAATATTAACTGGGAGAAAATGAAGGAAAATAAAGAAATAATGATTAACGTGATTAAGTATCTGAATTCATTATCTACCACAATCAATCCTGACCTTAATGTGCTAGTTCCAGATCAACACTCATATCAAAAATAATATAAAGAGTTGCATAATGACCTATAAGATTATGCTGAATTAGTTAATAAATTACAACATTATACATGATGCAATGTGTCATATTGTTTTCATATAAATTACTTAGATTAACAATATTACAGATTTGGTTTTTCTAAAGAAATTATATAAAATATGTTTTTACATGATGCTAATAGACATTCTAAGCTAATAACTGCAAGAAATAATCCATATGTAAATCTTTACGATTAGTTGCAGCTTTAAGAATGATGGGTCAACATTAATTTAAAACTAATTCTAAGTATAAATACAGTTCTACAGTATATATTTAAATATGCAATTAAATTAAAATAGCATTCTGAGATTTTCTCAGATATATTGACAAGGATACTGAATAATGGTTATCTTGATACTTCATCTCTGTTAGTATTTCAAGGTCTATTGCTTAATACTATTGTAAAGTGAGATATTTCTATGTAGAAATATGTTATTTCCTTCTCAGCCTTTTCATTTATCATTCAAGTTGTCAGTTTATATTCTTGAACCTCAACAAACAAACTTCATGTTAGTTTTACAGATCTGAAAATGAAAACGATAGATTATTTTTATTAAATGCTAAAGTTGGCCAAACATGAAAATATTACTCTTTTTTAACTTTACCTAGGATATAACTTTTGAAGAGGTCAGTGGAAACTATGCTAATGAGAAAACATTGTTAAAATTTGGCTATGTCTTATACCTCAAATTAATAGTCTTCAATAGGATAAATTTTATTATGTAAAGGTACTTCTTTATGTTTGCTATTGTAATCTTCAAAAATTTACTGAAGATGGTGATAATCCTTGTGGTCAAATCTCTTTAATCAATATCATGCAATGATTGAATCAGAACAGCATATTGACTTGTTTGGTTTACCTGTAGTTTATTTGTATAAAAAATCAGATGGTAATGAAGAAAGTGATATAGATTCAAAAGGTTTTGGTAATGAAGATCAATTATTATCTAATTAGATGATTCTGGTAGAAATGATACCAAATGCAATAATCGAGATATCTTCAAATTTGGGTTTATATAATATTGATCAAAACTTTAACTGGTTTAATGATGTTAGACATTACTATTCATATCTTGATCTTTCTGCTATATCTGATTTTATAAAGTTAACACATAATATAGAACTTGATGATAATGAACGTTTGGATACATGTATTGTAAACCATCAAATATTAAATCCTAAACAGTTAATGATATTCTAACGAATTGAATCTCATTATGTTAATTTACTTATAATCCTGATCAATTTGAGCCACCTGGAATTATCATAATAGGTACTGCTAAAACAGGTAAGTCATTTTTAATTAAAATGATTTGAAATTAACTCTAGTAAATTACTATAAATTATAATATTAAGAATCAATTGCTAGTGCTAGTGCTTACGCTAATTAATGTAACTGCATTTAATATTCACAGTATAATAATCTATTCAGATCTTTTGATTCTAGTTTTGAAAAATGATAATTTTGAATTGATCAGTGAGAGACTAAAAAAATTATAAAGAATTTAGATGGTATGAGTTATTTCATTATTAATAAAAGGAGTATGGTCAGATGTCATATGTTTGTCTTAATTAACTTGCAAATGCAATAGGTCTTCCTAAAACAACAGAATCAAATATTTGGAGGTCGTTCAGTGATTTTAGTTGGTGATTTTGTGCAATTTTCTCTCATTCTTAATGAATCTATGTACAGTGAACTCTTAATATAACGAATTCTAGGATCTGGTTATCAACTTTGTTATAAGCTTATAACGAATTTTTTAAAGAATTTAATTGGCTAGTTCACTATAGTAAGGTAATTTTAATATATTTGATTTAAAAATTCACTATATCAAGGGTTCACTATATTAAGGTTTGACTGTATTCACAAAATCCATGATAATATTCATTATTATCTAATAGTATTTTAGTATATAGACATTTCTGTGAGTTCTATAAGCTTGATGTTATTTAATGACAATTGGAAGATTCAAAAAATAACACAATTTTAGAACTTTGCTATTATGATTGTGTAATAGTTAGGGATGTTAAACGATCCTAAACAGTCCTAAAAGTCCCAATAAATTTGCCAGTTCTAGAGAGAATTTTTATTTTACTGGCATTATATTTTACTTTCTAATGATAATTTGTTAATTAAATATAAATTATAAAAATATATTAAACTTATGCGGGAACCCAGAATCTTAATTTTTGAAACTTAAGACTCAGTCCTAAAGACTGGATCTCATCTTGGCGGTCCCATATTAATTGTCAATTCCAAAGTTCATATTTCTTTTATAAGTTATTCATAAAATTTATTATTACAATTATTTATC
>CAMKVN010003175.1:0-11192 GCA_946474995.1 Funneliformis geosporum
TATTTTTTACATATAAGTGATTATAATAATAAATCCCTTGGTATAAGCACACCTTCATATAGTCACACCATTTCATGGTCCCGAGGGGTGTGATTATAGAGGGTGTCGACTGTATAGCATTGACAGTTTTAGCATGTTTATCAGATATGGTAGCTTTATGTCATGCAATTATATGAAATATTATAGTTACGCCTAGATCAGCAAGAGTATCTATAAAAGCATTAGAAATACCAGTACATTGTCAAATCTCCTTTTGCATCATTAACAAATTTGTTACGAATTCCGCAAAAAAAGTAACATATAAATAAAAGCTGCTTTTTCGCCTATGCTTGTAAATTTTCATTTTTTGAAGAAGGTTAGATGAAAAATATAACTCATCAAAAAAACCTTTAATCTTGTATCTTTCCTCTCCATAACTATGCAAAATTCATCAAAAGAATATATTGCCAATTTTTTTTCTCTATTTTCGTAATTATATAAAATATCAGTTAATATTTTTATTGCTTCAGAAAAAGATAAAATAGAAAGTAAGGGTAGCAGTGGCTGAGTTTGAGGTAGAGGTTGAGGCAGAGGTTAAGATTGTTCCAAAATAGGCGCTGTGCTTGCTTGAAAATGTTGTCTGAACTTCTTGTTATAATTCCATTATAATAGTTCAAGCATATTGTATTGCCAAAATGGACATAAGCTGGCAAAGTATGGTTAGCTTAACCTTTGGTAATAACCAACTTGGTTACCTTTCTCCAATAAGTTGACTGTCTTTGGCATATAATAATTACACTTGGTCCTGTAATAGGCATATTTTGTCTTCTAAGTAAAGTCCTCTGGGTTTTTGATTCTTTTTTGATTCTTTTGTATAGAGAGATTTAAAGTTATTTCGGAGCTGAAAATCTTATTTTATTAAGTAGATTATCTAAATCTCGAAAAGTACTTTAAACCGTATAAATTCAATTGAAATCGATCGGCCAATCACGTGAAAGTCCTTCTATGAGTACTATACTGAATAATTCGTTATAGTAATAACGGCATTTGCTTCAATAATGAATACGTATTTCAGTTACCATTTGTTTATTTTTAATTTTTTTTTCGATGGTAAAAAGTAGAGTAAATAGAACATACGCGTTTAAAATCCGTGACGTCAGTGATTTATGACGCAAGCATATCTGCCAGTTTGATGGCGCAGCATTTATTTGTCACGTCCCTTACGCTTCCAGTTTTTCAGCGACAGTTTTTTTAGAGTTAGGAAAAACCTATTCGTAACATACCAATGCGCCACCAACCTGGCACACACAAACTAGCGCCGATCGGCAGGAATTTATTCAATGATTTACATTCAACATTCAACAATTTTTCAAATTAAATATGGCGGCATATTTCGAATTTATGGAAAATAAAGAATTTGAAAATAATAATAAAGTTAGGGTTTATGCGAAAACTGCGGTAAATAATTGCGTTATTACGGGAATGGTAACGTGTGCATTGAAGAGTAATGAAAGAAAGGATATAGTGTTTGCAAAGGTAAGTAAAACAAATAAAGAGAAGGAAAATGTATAATAACTAAAGTATGCCCTCTGCATTATAGGAAACCGTATTGGAGTTATTAGAGTTAACACCAGAAGGCACTTTAATATCAATATTCGAACAACCGGTATTTGGTACAATAAAAGATATTAAAGTATTAAGTTCAAGATTTCCGCATCCAATGATATATGATCCAATCGATGGTCGTGTCCTTTCGGAAAGCGAAGGGAATTATGACAATCTAAGAAGAAAAATACCGGGACAAGATATTTTATTGTGTTTAAGTGATTCAGGAATGTTAAGTTTTCTGGTTTATACAGAATATTATAATGATGAAAGTAATTCAGATGAGAAAAATTTTGCTGGTGGCAATAAAGGAAAAGGGAAAGCTGTCACGGGTGTTGTTAATTCATGTGTTGAATTAGGAAGATTTCAAGTGATTAAAGAGGTAAGAATTATGACTATTTTAATAAGAGATCAATCAATCAATCAATCAATCAATCAATCAAATAAATTAATATTTAACGAATTTAAGATTACTCTATCTGAGCCCGGATTTGACTATCAACAACTTGGAAGTAAATTAAGTATTGATCCTACGTGGGTATTTTTGTGATTGATGATTTGAGTTGAATTAGAGTCATGATTCACAATCATTATTAACATTTAGTGGAAGATTGATTGCGATATCAGCATGGCAGAATAATTTTCAATTATTTTCAGTATATCGTGGATCACAACTAACTTTTGATCCAGTTACTCATGTAAGTTAAATAATAAGTATTTTATTATTTAATAAAAATTGTTTATATTATATTAATTAATATTTTTTAATTATAGTCCAAAAAGCATCAACAAGACATAGTAATTTGGCATATGACTTTTATACATTCAATGGATGATACGCGTATACTCTTGGCAATGATCGTATTTGACGAGAAAGATCAGCGACATAATATATCAATATGTCAAGTTTGTGTAGCGGATTCACCCGAAAGGGATGTTATTAATTATTATCAATTACGGTTAGATGAAGGTATTATAAAATTATTATTTTACGCTTCTTTCACATTGAATTTATAAGAATAATATATATATATATATTTTATACTATAGATTGTTCATTACCATTACATCTTATACCATTACCTAATTGTCCGGAAAGTTTTTTAATTGTTACTGTAAGTTGGGATGATTTCCAATACTATTTTTATAGATTACAAGTATTTAATATCTCTGTGTTGTGTAGGAAACAGAGGTTTATTTTATACAAACTCAAAATGTTATAAGTGGGGAGAATACATTTTACAAAGTTCCATTACCGATGGATGGAGGTGTATTAATGACGTCATTTGCATATCCAATGGATAAACCAGAATCGAAAAGATCAGGTTTAATAGCGTCTCGTCCAAAACAATATATTTATGCAGGATTCGAAGATGGGACACTGTATAGAATTGAAATTATAAATGAGAGAAATATATTATTTTCTTTAATACATAAAGAAAATGGATTAAATCGTATTGGAGTATGTATGATCGTTTTAAGTGTTGAAGAAGAGAGTGAAGAATTTATAGTTATCGGAGGAGAGATGAGCGATGGAGCAGTTGTCAAAGTATTATCAAATATGGAAGAAGTGGAGATAACAAGCGTAATACCTAATTGGGCACCAATTTTAGACTTTCAAATGGTAGATTTTCATCAAGAAAGGCATGATGTCATATTCTCATGTAGTGGACTTGGTAAATATGGAAGCATAAGGGAATTACGAAGAGCGATTGGAGTTAATGTTGTGGCAAAAGCGGAAGGAGAATTTGATGGAGTTACATCGTTATGGGGATTAAAATATTCGAATGAAGAATTAATGGACTCATTTTTAGCATTATCGTTTGCTAATTCTACAAGGTTGATGTTTGTCGGAGGGGGGATACTTCATGATATCAGTGAGAACAGTGGATTTGACTTGGAAGTTAATTCATTATGTGTTTCAAATATTTGCGATGTAACGGGAGTGAAAGGAATACTCGCACAAATACATCGAAAAGCTGTTATCATTAGCGAGCCAAGAATTGATGATTCATTAGTAGAAGAAAATATCTCATTTCGATGGATCATACCAGAGGATACAGTAGTTGAGGTTGCATCTGTATATCAAAATATGATAATCATATGCATAACGACTATTAACGGAAGTGCTGTGAAGGTACTGAGAGTTGACATTGAATATGAAACGTAAGTAATAATTTATGTTCGTTTGTGAATGGGATATAAAAAGTCTAATTTTTTTTATCTTAGGAAACGAGTAGAAATAATTCAGATAGCGGAGATATTATTGAATAGTCAGCCTTGTTTCATCAGATGCTTTACTCCAAAGTGCGTATTAGAATGTTATTAGGACATTCTGATAGTATTTATTAATATTAATAAATCCCTTTTTTAGTTTAATAGTACCAATTCCAATGTGTATTATAGGAACTTTCAAACCGTGCGTAAAATTTTTATCATTGGATGTGAACGGTAACCTGCTAGAAACGTTACACGAAGAAACTTTGGAGGATTATTCGGTTACTAAAGTCAATATTCCAGAATCTGCATGTTTGATTAGCTATAATGAAAAGTTTTACTTCTTAGCTGGTAATATTTTATCGATAAAGATGTATTTAACTTTTTATAAATTTAATATTATAATTAATGCATTTAATTATTACTTTAGGATTAAGAGAGGGAACTATTGTGTACTTCCAATTTTCCTGGTCATCAGATAATAAACCAATGCTTCACAGACCAGTAGTAAGACGTATTGGAACATTTCCAGTAAAATTTATTACACCGCAATCAAATTCTATGATTGAAAGCAATAATAATAGTAGTAGTGTATTAGCTTTATCTGATAGGCCATGGCAAATAAAACATAATCAGCATACTGGATTGAGTTTTTCTTGCGTTGCCTTTGAACATTATGAACATGTACAAGAAGCAGCGACGTTTAATTGTGATGAAACTTTTAGGCAATCTTATATGATCATTAGTAAGGATTGTTTAAATTTCGTACAATTGAATAATTTAATTAAAAATGATATTAGAACAATTAATATAGCCGATGTAAGTATTATTTAATCGCATTTATTTTTCAACCATTTTTTTTTAAAAAAACAAATGTTGCTATTTAATAGACTCCACGAAGATTATTTTATGATGAATATAATCAATTGTTTATCGTTGCTTGTACAACTGACCAATTACCATTTCCAACTTCTGTACTTAAATTGGTTGATCCTTCAAAGTAGGTTCATTCGATATCCGATATTTTGTCTTCTATACATTTACGTATTTACTAATCTTATTTTATATACAAAGTGGAGAAATTAAATGCGAATATAAATTATCCGAATTTCCTGAAACCATCTATTCTATTACCAATCTAAGTTATTTCACTGAGAGACAGGAATATCGATGGATTTGTGTTGGAACAGGAATACATGATCCTTCCAATGATGCCAAAACTCCTTTACCCAGTCAATTAAGCTCTTCCGGAAGACTCATGATATTTACCATAAAGAAATCTTATCAAGTAAGAATAATTTCTTTATGTAAACAAATAAGAAAATTTACTAAATTTACTCGTATTATTTAGGAATCTGGAGTTATCTATGAACTAAATAAGATTAAAGAGATTAAGCTTGATGGAGTTGTATATGCCGTTTGTCCCTTGACAGATAAATATATTTTGGTTGGTGAAGGTAGAGTTTTAAATATAGTAAAATTCAACCTAGAAGAGAAAAAGTAGGTAGATAAATTTCCATTACTCCGTCATTGTAATGTTCAAACTAATAATTATTCTTCGAGTTATTAGATTGATGAAATTGATTAGTAAAGAATTGAGATGGCCGATAATATCAATAAATTCCTGTGGAAATAAAATATGTGTTGGTACACAAAAAGGATCTTTGTCTTTCTTTGAATTTGATGTTGAAAAAGAAAAAATACATTTCTTACAAACGTAAGTTTATTGTTATTAAAGACTAAAGTTATTTTATTCAAAGCTAATTTTATTAAATATATTCAGAGAGAGATCTGCTCGGTTGATCGGGGATTCTATTATGTTAAATCAAAACTTGGCTATCGGAACAGATAAATGCGGAAATATCTTTGGTCTATTATATGATAAAGGTAAAAAAAAAAAAAAAAATTAAACGTGCGATATTCAAAATTATTATGAAATAATTCTTTTTTATTTATTACAGAAAGTCCAAACATTGAACCATGTTTACAACCATTATTTTCATTTTATGAAGCTGAAGTAGTACCAAGATTGCGTATAGGAAATCTTGATTATCGTGTTGAAAATCTTGACATTAACGATAACAATGACAGTACCACTTCAATAGTTGAAGAGAAAAATATACACGAAGGACGAGTAAGAGAAGGAAATAATGTTGACAATGATGAATTAGGTTGGGATGCTGATAAAAATTTAAAAAACTCTGCTGCCATTGTTGTAGGATGTAGTTTATTAGGAAGTGTCTTCTTACTTATGAGAATAGAATTGAAAGCGTTCAGGTTATTAAATGCTTTACAAAGCGTTTTGGAAAAGTGGCGTACCACTAAACCTTGCTTAGGTAGGAACAATCCAATTCAAAAGAAGGGAAATAAGCTTTTTATTAATATTCATTCACTTCACTTTGTAGGAAACAACAATTCAAAATTTCGATTATCAAATAATACAAATAATACAAATTATATTTCATATTCCAATTCATCATATCAACCTACCAATTTAATTATTGATGGAGAAATGGTGTCACAATTTTTACGTTTAAACAAATATGAACAATGGAAAATTGTGGAAAGTGATTACAAATTAATGAAAATTGGTAATGAATATTTGTCAGATGGTGATGAAAGTGAAAAAACTAAGGATGAGAAATTCACAGATCGTGATACAGAAACATCAATACCAGATTTTGATATAGATATGTGTGCGGTTTACCCAGATTTGAATGAAGAGGAAGTTACTTTGATTGAAGATAATGGCATACGTGATATAATGGAAGAATATAGTGATAAAAAGGAAGAAGTTAATGGGCAAATCAAAGAAATTGTTGATGCATTAAATTCCATGCTATCAGAATTAAATATACAAGTATCATAAAGAACCATTTTTATTATAATAAAGTACATTAAATTTTGAATAAAAATCTTGAGTTATTAAATCTAGGATTATTGTTACTCGAAAGTAAGTCGTAACCGTGTGCATCAGATTTGATCGAAATAATATTTAGAGGAAAAAGTGGTTTTATAAGAAAATCAAAAGTGGATTTTTTAATTATTTGAATGGAATTTGGTAAAGGTTAGAATTTATTAGATTAATTTAGCGTCTCGCAAACTTTATAAAAAAATATATATATATATAAAGGGTCCATAACCCGATGGTTTTCTTTGTCTTGCAAAAAAAAAATTGATAAACTATTTACAGTAAGTAAAATATATTTTTCAAAATCGGACAATTCTCAATCGATAATTTTTAAAATTATCAAAATTATGAAAATAATATTGACATTTAGTTTAGAAATTTTTGATATCAGATCTTATGGTATATGTTAATCATTAGACAATTTCTTTTTCAAGCGTAGATGTGAAGGTTTCTCAAAGTAATACTTAATTAATCTGGATTTGAGAAACAATTTAAATAGTAAAACTTCTAAATCTGTTAATGATGATAGGATTAGATAATGTAAAAGTCTGAAATTGTAATACATTAATAATAATCAATACTAAGTAATACTAAGTAAAGTTACTAATAATGTCTTATGGTTTATCAAACAAAACCTAAAGGAATATCTCTTAAATATCATTAATATTTCTATATCACAATTCTTGCATCTGATCCTTTAATATTTTAAAAGATTCTATATTAATTACATATTTTTAATATACTGTAAACTTTATTTTGAAAGATTATATAAATTCTTATTTTATTACTTTTGAAATCAATTATTATCAAACTTATAATAAGATCAATAAAATATTTATATTTATTATCTTGTGTTTTTTTTTATTTATTATTTAATACTTTGATTAATTTTTGATAAATTTTATATTGCAAATTTCTAATCTTTTATTATATATAAAACTAGCATTAATAATATATAATACTTTTTTATTCTTTTATTTTAACATTAAAGATATCAATTTGTTTTTTTTTTGATATAAAATTATCTATATATTTATATCAATAAAAGTTTATATTATATTTTCTTATTTTATTAATAAAACAAATTCCTAATTATGAATTTCATTTATATATTACAAATTTATTTTTTTGTTTTAATTATTAATATTATATATATATATTTATATTTTTTATTTAAATAATTATTTATTGTAATTTCTCTTTATTTTAAAATAATATAAATATAAATCTTTTTTATTTTTAATTTGTTGGATTTATATTTTTTAATAATAAAATAAATAATTAAAAAAATATTTTATATAAAAAATTAATTTATAAATTTTTCTTAAATTAAATGATAAAAATAATTTTTAGGAGTTTAAAATTTCTTTGTATTATCTTAACGTTAATTATCAATTTCAATATTATTTTTATTAATTATAATTATAGATATTTTATATATTAATAACTTTTAAAATAATATATTATCCTATTTTTTTAATTTTAATTCTTTATTAATTCATATTAAAAATATGATTTTATATTTATTTTAATTCTCAAATTTTAGAGAATATTTAATAAAAATTTGAAGTAATTATTAATTAATATCTATTTTATACAATTTAATAATCTATATAAACTTTTTTACTTAATAAATTTAAGTATAGAAAAATTTTTTTAAATAAATATAACTACTAAAAAACTAAAATTGGATTTTAGTATAATGATTTTAATAAGTTAAAAATCATCAAATCAGATTAGTAAATCAGTAAAATTAATCTATATTTATAGCAAAATACACAATTATTTATTAAATAATCTTGACTACAGTAAACTCTTAATATAACGAATTCTAGGATCTGGATATCAACTTCATTATAAGCTTATAACGAATTTTTAAAGAATTTAATTGGCTAGTTCACTATAATAAGGTAATTTTAATATATTTGATTTAAAAATTCACTATATCAAGGGTTCGCTATATCAAGATTTGATATTATTATTATAAAATACTATATTATTTTTTAAGTTACATAAATACATAATGATTGTTCAAATTATTGTTTCATTTTTATATGTCTCTTACTTTCAAGAAAAAGCACATTTATAAAAACCAACTATGTGAAACAAATGAAAGTTTCAGAAATTTCAAGAAATTTAAAGAAACCTATTAAATTTTGATGATTTTTGAAATGAGAAAGTTAAGAAAAACTTTGGAGTTAAAGCGAGTTGGATAATTAGGATAATTAATGAGTGAGAAAATAAAGAAGATAGTAATTAGGAAGATAAAGGTCAGGAGGATGAAAATTAAAAAGATAGCTAAAAGTTAAAAGGATAGTTGAGAGGATGAAAAATTTCATATAAAAATATTTAATAAATTTAGTTTAGAAGGATTTTGCAATACTAGAAAAACAAAAGCATAATTTTTATCTTATTAGGTTAATCAAAAATCAACGTATTATGATAAATGAGATCTAAAAGATATATATATTGTTGTAATAAGCAACACAAAAATATAACTAAATATTTCTCTTTTCTACAAATGATTCTAATAATACTTTGTTTTTAGATATAAGTAATGAAATTTTAGAAGGTTTAGATAATATTGCTGAAGAAAATAACTAAGCATTTGATAATATCTTACAAAAGGTTTCAATATTAAAAGTTAAATTAGAAAATTTTCATAAAATATATCTGTTATAAAATACAATAAAGAAAAATAATCTTTGAGTATCTTTAAAGATTAGATGAAAATAAAAATAAAAATGGATGCAAGTATAGAAGTTGCTAAAATTGTATTTATTAATACAGATTTTATAAAGTAATAATAATTTGAAAATGAGTAGCATATTAATTAAAAACTAGTTATCTTTCTTTAATTAACATCAAGAAACTATATATTTATTTAATTAATGATAAAGATACAGCAAACAGATGCAAAATTTGAAGATAATTACAAAGTAAAGAAATCACTTTAAAAACCTTCAAAGATTTTATTATCAAAATATTACTTAATAAAATAATTATTATTAAAAGAAAGTCTATTTTATCTATAACAGTTACCCAATAGTTTAATATTCTTAAATTTTTTTTATCAAGAACACTATTAAGACATATATTATGATAGATATGAATATGACAATATAATTATTTATTAAGAAGAATTTCTTAAAATAATTGCTTTTTTATGAAATTTTTATAACAAAATATAATATATATGATATGAAATATATTTCTTCTAAATTAAAGAATAATAAAAAAAACATATTTTAGTTATTCATATTAAATGTATTTTTTATGTTAATAATGACAAACAAGGAATTTAACTTTAAATAGTGAATTACCATTAAAAAAAAAATGTAATAAAAGGTTTATTATGATAAATAAATTTCTTTCTGAAACTTGTAGATGCTTATATTTAAGTTAAGAAGATATTTAAAATATTCAAATATATCAGAAAAAGGTTATATTTATTTAATATCTGATAAAAATCAAGAATGTTACTAAACAGTTTAGTATTTACTTAAACAATTGCAATATTAATCTTTAAAATTTTATTTCCTAATTATATAGTAATGTTTGCTTTTGATAATAACTCAAATCATTTAACATATCATTCTGACACATTTTGACTAATCAAATAAACTTTTGACCTAGTGAAAAATAAAATAAAATGTAAAATTTATTTTGAGAATCAAATAATCAATATCAGGAAATAGTTTTTCTAATATTTATCATATATTAGAACTTTAAGAAAAACCTAAAGATATAAAGCAAATTCTTTGTAAAAGAGAATTTTGGGATAAAAAATATGTAGTAGATTGTAAATTATATAAGGATAAAATTATACAAAATAGTCTAACTTGAATTAAGTAATGAGCATGACGTATTATGTTATTACAACCTGAATTTCTTACATAAAATATATGCTTTAAGAATTAGTAAAAGAAGCTGATTATGCATGTATTTTACCTTAAGTTTTATTATGAATTAAATTTTATTAAATAATATTGAGGATGCAGAATGTTATGCTCAAGAAAATTGTAATTATTTTTGAACAGAATTACAAAAGATGGTTCCTAAAAGTTTAAAGTCAGTAAATCTTATTATAATTTGAAAATTTGCTTAATATTCTTGACACTATATAGATTTATATGAAAAAGTAATAATAGGTAAATTTGTTAAATATGTAATAAAAAAATATAATTATAATAAATGAATTTCTGATCATATAATTAAAGAATTAAATAAAGTTATTTTGCAAATTTTAATAAAATATATGTAGTATATTTATCTATTTGTTTTGCAAGTCTTATATAAAGTATTATCTTATAAATTGAATTTTATTGGTTTAATTTTATGTGATTGATTATATGGGAAGTTTGCTAGGAAAATGGCGTTCTAAGACATTTTTTAAAAAATTGAAATTTTGATACATATTAATCTATAACTTATAAACTTTAATTGGTTAAAATTTTATATTACATTAGCTTATTTTCAA
>CAMKVN010003176.1:0-11185 GCA_946474995.1 Funneliformis geosporum
AGAAAAAAATTTTTTTTTTGGTTTGAATATTGTTATTTTTTATTTTTTTATTTTACGTAAAATTTATACGTTATTTTTAATTTCTTAATAATTTTGTATACATTAATTTTTTAAAAAATTATAAAAAATAAATCATAAAACATACGGAATTTTGATATAGAATCATTAATTACGTATACAAACCTTATAAAAAATATATTATTTCCTTATTTTGATTTCTTATAGGGATATTTAATTGATAATAATCTTTGACATTTATCACAAATCTTCATTATAATTTCTGAATTTAATTTTAGTATTATTTATTTTGTGAATTTTATTTAAGCTACAAATCAGACATAATATCATATTCTAATATTAGTATAAAATGTGTTCTATAAGATTGCTGATACTGTATAAAGATACAATTCTATGAGAAAGTATTATTCTTCCTTAATATACAGAATTAGCATATAATGTTAATCCATTGAAATTTGAAACAATTCTATTACAAATTTTGCATTGAAATTTATTCATGTTAGTTTTAAATGTAATTATAAAGCAACGATTTTTTAGGTTACAAACTTGTGATTATATTTATACAATCACAACTCTACAATAAATTTATTAAGACAATCTGATATGATTCATTTAATTATTTTGAGTTTTGCAAGTTTTTATACTATTACTTTAATTTAATTTAATTTAATTTAATTAAATTTGATGATTTTATAATTTGATTTGATGATTTTCTTAGCTTTTAATTATTATCATCAGTGAAAGTAATTTAATTTATTATTAAATAACGTAATTTAATGATTTTATAATTTGATTTAACGATTTTCTTAGCTTTTTCAATTAATTGCATCAGTCATGAACTTATGACTTAATGATCATTAACTGAATAATGTAATATTTTAACTTCTAAAAAAATATTTAAAGCATGAAATTTTCTTTAGGTTTTTTAAACCAATTTTCGCTTATCTTTAAAATAATTACATTACTTCCTTTTGTTCAATTTATTCTGTCAATATATCCTGTTAATATTTTCAACATTATTATGAACTTCAATAAGAAACAGAAATTACTTGTATTTGAATGTCAATCAGCTGGAATACCAAAACTCATAAAAAGAACACCTGAAATAAAATTTTGCAGATATTAT
This sequence comes from Funneliformis geosporum, assembly GCA_946474995.1. NCBI lineage: Eukaryota > Fungi > Glomeromycota > Glomeromycetes > Glomerales > Glomeraceae > Funneliformis > Funneliformis geosporum. The sequence continues at coordinate 1,145 of CAMKVN010003176.1, forward strand.
CTCATATTACTCTACTTAAAAGATTTGATATAATATGTATATTACACATTGATAATTAATTTTTTTTATATTTTGAAAAGAAACACTAGATATTGGAGAAAATAAAGCTCAGAATATTTCACGTAAAAAATCAGTAGAAATTATTGATATATATATAGAAGCTTCTAGAATTATATAAAGAAAATCAGTTGAATAAATATTCATAGATATAAAGAGGAATAAAAAAATGTTTCATGTTAAAAATTGGTTGACTTAACGCTATCATTAGGAATAATTCTCTTTCTATTGTACGTATTTCGCTAAGTTACTTTGCTGCGACAAGTAAATTCCTTATCATTGAACTTTATAACCTTAGGGAATCTCACATCCTACAGGTATTTGAATGCCTTAGAATTACTTCACTTAACTTTATGAACTTAAAGGTTTAGGGACTTAAGGAAAAATGTAGAGAATTTATTTATTCTAAGTGATGAACTCAATCGCAAGTTAGTGTAGTAGTTCACGATCAATCTTAAATGATGGATATATAAAAGGAAAATAATTATTTTTCAAGTTAATTCCTTTATTTATTACTTGAAACTCACAAGTATTTTAGAACTTACAAGAGAGTTGATTTACAACTTAAGCAAAAAGCTATTCTATTTATATAAAATTAATTTGCTATAGCTAAGGTTACTAGACGAAATTCAGAGTTTAGATAGACGTTTAAATGATAAAGGTAAAACTTAGTTAAATTATATTAAAATCTTATTAAAAAATCTGAGAAATTCAGAAAAAGGTAAAACTATATCAAAGCTTATAAAAATAGCGAAACTATATCAAATACTTAGTAAAAATTTAGCGAAACTAAAGGTTTAGATGTCTAGCCAAATCCAGACAAGCAACCATAGCTACGGCTAACTAATTGCTAAGCTATAATTAACTAAATTTGTAATTACAAGTATTAATATGATAATAATAATAATAACTAAGATAATAATTATAATAGAAATAATAATAATAATAAAAATAATAAAAATAAGTATTATAACAATTATCTAACTTATAAGGCTTATCAGGTAAACTCTAAGAATCCTAAGAATCCTATAGATCTAGAATTATGCAGATCTTCTAATTTGTGATCAACTTCCAATAACTTTTGTAAATCACTTAATAATTCTTTGTAAATCAACTTTTCAATAGTGGATTTTTATTCAGTAATAATATACCAGCCAATTAGGACCTGAAGGTAAATGAAGTAAATCTACATATAAAACAATATATATGTTCTCAAAAATTAGCCTTTTATTTAACAAAATATATAATAAAATCAGAATTATCACATAATTTTAATATTAAGAAAAGCAATTAATATAAAGAACATAATATAGTTTGAAGATTAGGCTCGATAGAATTAATGTTCTTAATATTAGATGAAACAATTTGTAATCCTTTATATACTGTCACCTATTTAACTATAAATACTTCTATAAGTAAATAAAAAGCTATTTTATTCTATTTTCTTAATTAAAGAAAATAATAATAATCTTTATTAGACTAATCAAAATAAGAAATATTTCAACCACCTAACAGAAAATGAATTTGATAACCTAAGTTACTTAAAATACTTTTAAAATTATGAATAATAACTACTCAATTAATAACCAAATGCTTAATTTACATTGATAATTTAGAAAATTATGTAGTTAAAAGAAAAACTTTAGAATTAGTTAGATTTTAATACTTAAGACTATAAGATGAACAATTATATTTTTATCAAAAACTCTTACTGTAAACTTTATGTAGAAATGCAATTTGTAGTTACATCTAGTGATATCTGCCTGAACTCTTTTTTGAAAAATTGTAATTTTGTCAAAAGATTTTGTTTCTTTAATATTTTTATATAAATAAAAATAAAATTATTATATTTTTTAATGTATTTTATTAATTCAAGAAATTTAGATCAAGTTAAATATAATTTTGGCAATTAAGTAAAATAATTTCATCATTAATAAAAACTAGTTTCGTCATATTAAAAAGGTAATTTCATCAGATATTACTAGTAACATCTTAATTTTGAATTAAATTAAACTATATAATAAATTATATAAGAATATTTATAGTCTCAATGAGTAAAACTGTAATCACTTTACTAAATAATTTACAATCTTATATTTTCATTTGTATTATTAGACTTAATTAATATATAACTTCATTCCTTAATAAATTCTTCAATCATTCCCCCTAATCTAATATATTAAATCTAATAAATGAATATAATTTTAACTATCAGAAATGTCTTAGGTTTAATACAATAAAAAAATAAGTATTCATATTTCTTTATAACTAGTTTAGCTAAAACTAGAAAATCTTTTATGATTAACTTAATTACAAAAAATCAAATTATTTATTATTAGCTTTAACTGGCATAGTAGCAGCAAATATCAGAGAAGAAACAATACATTTAGTACTAAGAATTCATGAATTTTCTAGCGGATTTCAAACTTTAATATTTTGTGATCATTTGTCCGAAGCGTAGCTGAGGACATTTACGGTTAGACTCTATATGATGCAAGTTGTGTCTGTCCGTCTGTCCGCACACGTGATCAGCCAATAAGATGTGTTGTTATTCTGTCACGTTTTCCATTCTAATTTTGCTTACCATAAAAGTAAATTCTACTGATGTCATCTGGATTTAAATTGTGCTTATTTTCGAAATCCATAAAAGTAAATTTGGTTTTGCAGTAACATATGTACCTGATTGTACGCATTGTGAGTTAGGTAATACGAAAAAGTGTGGAGTCCCGTGGAGGTGATGAGTGGTGTACAGTGATGTTTATTATGATCACGTGACATTTGTGTGAAGCGTACTCAAGTGACATATACCACCTCCAGCCCACATTATTATAATTTTGGCCAGTTAATATTATTCATCACTTGGTTAAATGTCACATGAGGTGATGTACACCACTCATCATCTTCACGGGACTCTACACCTTTTCGTATCACTCTTGTGAGTTAACGCTTCGGACACTCCAATGGTGCCCGTTACCTAGTAAATATTTAAAAAATTAAAAAAATATTGATACATTAATTATTGATGAAATTTCAATGATTTCTGTAAAATTATTCTCATATATTTGCAATTATTAAACAACATACAATTGTATTTAGGGGATTAAATATTATAGTTATTGATAACTTAATTACCACCAGTAACTGGATTACCCATATATAAATCATCAGAATGAAGCCTATTATTTCTTAAATAACCACAAAGACAAAATCAAGATATACAATATTATAACATCTTACAAGAAATTAGGCTAGAAAATAAATCTATCAATACATTGGACTTTTTATATCAAAAATCAAGAGAATTTAATTCGTGATCCGCCAGTGAACCATAAATTTTTATTTTATAAATTTTATTGAAATCATTAAGCAAAAAACTTTTGACTTTAATCACCCGGAACGTGAGATTCTCGCTATTTAAAATGACAGGAAGTAACAGTTTTTACTTTAAGTTGTTGAAGAACTAGCTATAGCTACGATTTGCATTCAATCGGAATGAAGAATAAAGTTAAATAATAAATTGATCTTTATACAGATGATCCCTAAAATTTCAGATTGTGCTAAATTCGGATTTTTAAACCGGATATAATAACGGAGGGTTCTATCCGAATAGTTTTAAAAAACAGGATCGAAACCCTATCAGCTTGTTGATTTCTCTCCCGAAATGAACAACTTCGAAATGGTGGATGATAGTCTTGACACACAACGTCAAGCAGTATTCCTTCAGGTTGGAGTCTCTTCAACTTTATATCCAGCTTCGAAAACAGTCTTTTTTGCTGAACAAATAAAAACAGCAATTTAACTTTTATGGGAAATGCTGCATCAGTTAAAACCTTTATGTGTATCCCTCATCCAATCAACATCGGTTTCAGCTTCGAAATCTCATGAAATAGTTCAAACCATCGACAATTTGCTTAATGTTCTTCACTCAATTCCGGAACCATCCAGGATATTTGATTACAATTTGATCAAATATGTATATTTTCCGTTGCTTCAACTCTATAATAATCCAGTTCTACAGCAAAGTAATAGATTTATTGAAGGTTTTCTGAATTGTATTCATTTCTTATTAACTGCAAGTTGGCAAAAATATATGGTTCCCGATCAATTCAAACAGCTTCTGATTTTATTTGTCAGTATTATTGGAGGTTCTACTCTTGACTCAAAAACTGTTAATAGATCATCTTTAACAGAGTTTACTATCTCTGAAGAATCTAAACTTGCATGTGTTAAGTGTATGTTAGCATTAATGCCAGTACACTCTGGATCATTTGAAAATGTGGATAATATAGATCATTTTCAAATTGAAATTCGACGTGAGTTAATTTTGCAAGAATTAATGAGTATTCAACTTAGAGCACTTATTGGTCGTTGTGTTTATGTTTTGTTGGAAATTATTTCTAATGAAAATTTGTTACAACTAAGATTAACTTCCCTTGAGACTTTGCAAATTTTAGTTGATAGCATAGAAGAACTTGGAATTATTGCAGCTTTCTTGCCTGGAATGGTTAGCACTTTAAGTAAAACTTTAATCAGGGACCAAAAGGAGAACCATATGTTATTAGCAAAAATTGTTGAAAGTTTATCCGTCATCATTACTAAAGTCATGAACGATAATGATGAAGTTAACAAGAGCTTGTTGACTATAACAGGATCACTGAGCGATTTAAAAGATTTATTTCCCAATACCGATTCTTTTGCTAATCAAACAAGTTCAGCGATTTTTAAGACGACGTCAACTCAGTCATCACAATCACAACAATCAATGCTTGCATCCATTTATGTAGAAAGAACTAAGTCATGGCTTAGAGCGACGAAAGCACAAATTAAACTATTGATGTGTCAAATTTTCACAATACGTAATCATTCTGCATGGCAGCTTAGATTAGCGTTTGTGAATTTTGCATATAGGCTTCTTTCTACTAGTGCAAAATGTTTAGATAATTGTATCCCTATATTAATCGAAACTCTTGTATTTTATTTAAATGATGATTATGTTCAAGTTTCGATTCCATGTCGACAAAATTTGGATTTATTACGTTCACGCTCCGATTTTAAGGAAAATTTTACACCAATATTAAAAGAAATTTTTAATAATTGGCTTATATCGTTGCCAAGATATTTAATCGGGCTGGATGAAAATGCAAAATATAATGCTTTATCGTTAATAGCAGGGTTTGTTTCTCTTTTGGGATCAGATGTACAAACAGTATTGAATATTTCATTACAAAGGGTATCAGATGGATTACTTAACGCGTTAGAATTTGATACGGGAGACGTTCGAGTCGTGGAAAATCGATTGCTAATTGGGCAGTATGACACGATTGAAAATGAAAGTGTTATACCTACAGATGCTGCTTCTCAAGATTCTGAGCGCACTTTGCCACATTTTCCTCAACCACAATATAAACACATTAGAGAACAACGCGTCAAGACATGTTTATCGACAGTTTTTCGATTGCTCGGATATTTTAGTAACATATCATATTTAATTGATCATTTCCTTGCATATTTCAGGGATCAAGAATCCACAAGGTTATATGCACAATGTATATTTATTCTCAAGGAAATCTTACTTGGAGCAGCTGGAATTAACATGAGGACAGATTTAAATTTTGAAAATTTAATCATTATGAAACCAGTTAATGCAATACGAGATGTGAAAAGAATAGCTAGATCAATTTTAAAGGAATATATAGAGTCAGATGTAATACTCAACATCATCAATAATTTTGATTCGACCACGAAAGTAGTATCCAATAAAAACAAATTTGTTGAGAAGAAAAAATTTTCCACATCCAATATGAACATGGAATCTCAAAATCGTATTATTTTAATTAATTGTTTCATTCTAGAGGGAATAGCAGCGATATCACATATTTTAGGAATGGAGTTTAGAGTGGAATTAATGGATGCTCTTTATCCTATATTAGAAAAACTTGGAGAAAATAATAGACTAGTACATGAAACAGCTGATATCACTTTAACTCACGTTTCTGTATGGTGTGGGTATTCATCAAAGAGAACATTAGTATTGGAAAATGTGGATTATCTTGTCAATGTTGTTTCTCGAAGACTCTCACAGATTATCGTTAATCCTCGAACTCCTCAAGTTCTCACTGCCATGATCCGTGTGGTTGGACCGCCCGTGTTACCTTTTTTGGATGATTCAATAGAAGAAATCTTTGATGCTTTGGATGCGCATCATATGAATTCGTATTTATTGAATCAATTAGCAAATGTATTATTTGCAGTTATTGTTGCCATCTCTGAATCTGTAGAGGAAGAAAAGGAGGAATTACAAGAGGAAGTGAATGATAATTCCAGTTCGCAAGAAAATGAAGTTGGAATATCTATAGAGATTGCAGAATTTGTTAAGCGGTATAAACAGGGGGAAACCCCCAGAGTTAAAAAATCGAATTACAATGCAACTCTTGAGGAAATTGGACAATATTTTTTGGAACGTCAAAAATCGAAAGAAAATTTCAAAGAAGAATTGGAAGTTGATGAAGAAGACATTCAAAGGGAGCATGATCCAAGTGGAGTTAAACATGAAGAAGATAAAAAACCGAAACCGACACAATCACAATCAACTTGTCTCCAGATTATTGACAAACTACTTCACTTCCTCACAGCAGCATCACCACAATTACGTTCAATAGTTTTGGATGCTATGAGGATTTCACTTCCAGTATTACAATCTATCCCAAAGGAGCTATATCCTTTAATACATAGGATATGGCCATCGGCCGTTAAACGATTAAAGGATCAAGAATCATACGTTGTTCTTAGTGCAGTTAAACTTATCCAAGACATTTCAATTTCAAGCGGGGATTTTTTTACAAGTCGAGTAGTTCAAGACGTATGGCCATCATTTCAGCAATTGTTAGGCCAGCAAGATACGAAGGATAAAGAATATATTGGAATAGCACCTACAACATTTTCTAGTTCTCATAGACTGAAAAAGTCCATACTGGAAACAATAAAAACCATAATTAGTAAAGTGACGTTATCTAACCAGGTTATATTACAAATTATGGATAGCATGTGGCCATTTTTAAATGAGGAAGTTCATGAGGAGCTTCAAAATTCAGCAATTGAATTATTTAAGGAGCTTGCCAAGAGAAATTCCAATGCTACTTGGTTAACACTTAGGGGATTAGTTGAAGATTATAGTGTGATCCCATATAATAATAAGATTGGGGATGAAGACGTAGAATTAAATGATATTGTATGGCCAAGATATTTATGTAGATTTCCAAAAGGAGAAAAGAAAGATCAATTTGTAAAAAATGTGAAACTAATTTTAAACGAAAATTTATTTTGATGATTGGCGCAGTAATAAATGTGAATCAAATGGACCCTTAGTCGTTGATTCAATATAAAAGGAAGCACGGACCTTTGTTTAATGTCAAACGTGGTTCTATACCAGTATATTACTTGCTATCAGCTAAAGAACTAAACTTTAAAAGTAATTCATCAATGTGAATGAAAAGGTTTTGCCTCTGCATCATCACCTTTTTTTTTGTTTATTGTTTTCATTTTGTGTATTATGATAAAATCGCTCCGCAAAAAAAAAAAATTCTGTGTAACTTTTAATAAAAAAAAAATTTAATAATAATATAGTGTATTTGAAGGGGGAATGGTAAAGTGATTTCACCATACTACGTACATGTGTTGAAATAGTCTAAAGTTTTGTATATGCATATTGTGGAGTTTTATTTATATTTATGTGTACAAAACATAGATCAGATAGAAATCACAAGTTTTTTCGTATTTTTTTGGAAATTTTGGTGGGGGATTTTTTTGTGACAAACAGATTGTGTGGCTTTAAGGAGGGAAAAGTTATATCAACAAATCAAACCACAGAGTTCTGACGTTCACCCCACAAAAAAAAAAATTGAATTATAGTATGATATCATTATTATTTATATATATTACTTTAAAGTGGTTTTGTTGTAGAAGATATTGTTTGAATTTTTTGTGTCTATATTTATGGGAAAGTATGTATATATATAAGGAGGAGGTTTCATTCTAGGTTTTCTTTTTTTTTTTTTTTAAAAAAAAAAATATACATACTCTTTAATAATCGACCGTTTCATTTATCAAATAAGTTTTAAAAGGTATGTTTTTACAAAAAAAAAAAAAAAAAAATACTTCACAAAGAAATGAAAAAAAGCAAAAAGAAAAGAAGAAAATAAACAAATTTAACAAAATTTTTTCTTTATAAAAATCTCAGCAAAAGAATAAAATGCGTCCAATTCCAACGAACCTCGTTACAACAAAAACTTCCAATATATTGATATCACCAAGTTTTACATCAAAACCGCCTCTAAATACACCAGGTTCAAGTCCGTTACTTCGTCCAATATCATCACCAATGACCCCAATTACACCATTAGTATTAAGTGACCCTACAACTACCGGCAATTGGGCTCATTATAAAAAGGATGATTTCTTTGCCCGAGAGACCGGCTATTTCTTTCATAATCATCACGATGAACTTTATACTACTCATCATTATTATAATGTACAAAATTATAATAATGACCACAATTCAACTACTCAACCACAAGTAACTATTAATGTCAAAGCTTATTCTCCACCGTCTTCAGGTGATACAACTCCAACAAATACAAATCCGTTTGGTCATTACCACCAAGAAGTAGTAAATCATTATGTGCACATGAATTCACATAATCCTGCGCCAGCAGATCCTCCAGCAGCATACAGTCATGATAATTTGTATTTGAATAATCAAGCCGCAAAAATACAGAACCAGGATGATCTTCAATTTCACGATGTCATTACCGGTTTAAATAAAATGGATATTATGGATACTCATTAATTTTTTAAGAGAACAAAACAGTTTGGTAATGTAAAGATGATCTGTCTTTCTTATTTTATCAGATTGGTCTCTTTTTCGTAATGGTATTTGTACATAAAAAACTTATAAAATAAATTTATTTTTATAAATTATCCAATTTATTTAGAAGTGTAATTCATGTATTATTAGTTATTTTTATTTTATTTTTTTTAATTTTAATTTAGGTTGGTTTGATCGAAGATATGTTGGAATTTTTGGTGATTATGGTTAATAAATAAAATTTTTAAAAAAAATTTTTTTATAATGTATTAGCACAAAAAATTTTTTATATTTATCTCTATATATTTGTATAATTTATCTAGTAATTTAATAAATCGTGATTGTTATGAAAAATTAATTACTTCTTTCCCGGCAGTTCCACCTTTTCTATTGCAAAGGTCTCTAATTAAATATATTTTTAAATATCTAATTTAAATATTATTATTTTCTTTTTAATGAAATAATATAAGATTATGTTATATTAAACATTTATTTTATATTAAAAAAAATATAAAAAATTGTAACAATAAAAAGATAATAAATTATGCTTTATAAATGCATTTTTTTTTCATTTGTGATACATTTCTTTGTAACAGTTATTTTTACACAAATTTCTTGCTTTTTACTTTTTTTCTATAAAAATTTAATAAATACTAAATTTATTAATATGTCATATCCAATGAAAATTAAAAAATAATCAAAAAAAAACTTATAAAGGCTATATTGTAATAGAAGAAATAATTGCAAATCATCTGGTAGAATAGATCACCTAATTTTACTACACCATAATATCTATCAAAGCTGCTAATCCTGACAGATATACAAAATATGCCAAATCTGTTTATATATGCCAGATATACAAGAAATGGATAAGTAAAAGTTATGTGAAAACCTAGAAAATGTCAAAACTTTCTTTTTCATTAATAATCAATTAGTATTAGTAATCAATTATATAGCTTTATATTTCTTTATTTTATTTATTTATATTATCAAATTTCTTAAAAATAGGATACCCTATAAGAAATCAAAATAAGGAAATGATATGTTTTTTATAAGGTTTGTATATGTAATTAATGATTCTATATCAAAATTCCGTATGTTTTATAATGATTTATTTTTTT
>CAMKVN010003177.1:0-11176 GCA_946474995.1 Funneliformis geosporum
AATTAAAGCTGATTGGATGGATTTTGTGACAAGATAAAAATCATGTGATCTAAAAGATAACTTTTTAGTTTATTACATTAGCATCTTTATAAAAAATAAAAGCAATTTGCTGAGATTTACAGACAATCATTAAGAATCTAATAATCTTTTCATATTTGATGAAAAATTTCATATAATAAGATTTAATAAATAAATAAATATTAGAGATTTTTATAGTTCTTTCTTTTTCAGCATCTTGTCTAATTTTTTCTGCAGGATCTATGATTAATAAAGTCAGATTGTATTGGTATTCTTGTATTTTAGTTACAGTAGCAGTGAGATTTTCTATGATGTAGAAGTATATAAAGAATTTTCTTAATTTGAAAATATAAATAAAAATGTATAAAAGTAGAGATAATGTTAAATATAACCTCTTATTTTTCTTAGTCATGTGACTTTTCATTTTATTCTACTTCTTCAGATTATGATTATTTCTTTTTTTCTTCGTCAGTTCTTAGAAGAATATAGTCAAATCCAGTATTTTCAAACATGTTATTATCATTGTTATAAGTATATATAGAGTTGTTAGGTATCTATTTTGAAGTAAGAGAAATTGGTTGAGTAATCAAGTTAGAAGTTGAGTTAATTTTCATATTGTTTGATTTTCATTTTTAGTATTTTTATTTGTTAGTATTAATGTTATTGTGGAGAATATATTAGTTTCTAGAATTATATTTTCTATGATATTATGAATATTATTATCTATTGTTTGTTCATTTAAAAATGAAGAAGTTTTTTGTTTTTTGAAAGAGAAATATTTTTGTTAGTATTAGCAGTCCTTGAGAAAGAATCAGAAGTTTCATTATTTTTTTTTTTAATATGTTTATTAGTTTTATTTTTTAGCTACAGTCACTCGAATAATTGGCATTATATTTTTTGTCGATATTTTTCATTAGTTTTTTAATTATTGGAAAAGAGTTTTTGCATTATATTATTTTTATTATTAAAAAACTTTATAAGATATAAAAATTTATATTTAAAATATTTATTATATATTTAAATATTATTCATTTATAAAGAATTTTGCATAATAATTGATTGAAAATCAAGATTAATGTTAAAATATAAAAATATTATTATTATTTTATAAGATTTATATTCTAAATAAAGAAAAGAGACTTAATTATTGTTCTATATATTATTATTATAGTATAAATAATTGTATATAAAATATCTTATAAAAATTAATAATAGTAGATTTGTAATAAAATAAAATATCAAAAATCTTATTATTTTTAATAAATTTCATATATAATATATATTATTAATTTATTTTATGATATTATAATTAAGATGAATCCGCTATAATATAAATAATCTTTATTTATATAAATTCTTTTTAACAAGTTTTTAGATACATTTTTATCATAAAAAAATAATTTCTGTCTTCGGGCTGTTGAAACAAGTTAAAGATAATAAGTTTCAAATAAATATATGATTTGCAACTTTTTGAAGCATTAATTGCATAATTTAAATTAAACGGAAAATTTGCAAACCAAGGTTCCAAGTGTAATACAATCACATTACACTCTTGTGTTTGAAATCGGTATCATTGAAAATCTCATTTTTAGAGTGGTAAAAACGCAGTAATTGAAGTCCATCAATTTTATAATTATAATATAACCGAAACATTATAACGTATAAAGTAATAAAAACCCTTCTTTTATTCCAAATATTTGTTTTTTATTTTGTTATTTTCTTGTAAATTCTGCCCAAAATTAATTGCTTTCAAAATTTGGTTTTAAAGTTGCTTGAATAGGTAGGTTAGATTCGATAATAAAATTGTACAATGTATGTACAATAATAAAAGTAACATAACTTGGCATGATTGTGAACTAGTAATTTTTTATTTTCTATAATTGACAAGTTTCTTGTTTATATTGTTGGTGATACCTCAATTACTATACGTACGTTTACTAACACGGTCCATTCTCATAGTCTGTTTCCGTCCGACCACTCCGCCCCCAAAGTCAGACTCCAGACAAACAAAAAACCAAGCCAAACCAAAAGTTATCAAAAAAAAAAAACCCCTCGGTTTATCCATTCAGTTCTTAGTTCCGCGTTCTTTTGTTTTTTTCTTCCCGGGCCCTAAAGTCCTAAAGTTATTATACTACACATATACCAATATATCACTCACAAATATTTGATAATAAAATATAGGCTTAATTCTAGTTCTTTTTAATTGTAATAAAATTCCTTTCCACATTTACTATCTCATCAACTTTGCATTAAACTCTCATAATTTATCATATGGCAGCAACAATTCATAATGATCAACTACAAACTCCTCAACATCCTCAGCATCAACATGTTCAACAACAGTCTGCAAGAAACCGTCCAGTGTCGACGCCAGTACCGATAAATTACCCTAGATATCCAGACAATATACAACAACCTCCTCCACCAATACCTCAAAGTTCTGTACGAAGAGGAAACATGTTTGGTCCATATCTTTTGTTACAAACTTTAGGTGAAGGTGAATTCGGTAAAGTAAAACTAGGGATGCATGTGGACACAGGTGAAGAGGTAAGATCTCTAAAGCTGTAAATTACAAAGTTTACATTCGAAACCTGTGTGTTACATACAAAAGTTTGAAATACCTTGTAGCATTCAATCGCAAAATTTTAGATTGTATTAACAGTTGCAGAAAAATAAAAACAAAAATCAATTAACGCATCTATAATTTATATTTGTTAGGTTGCAATTAAGCTTATTCGTAAAGAATCTGTTGATACGCCATCTAGACTAACAAAAATCGAGAGAGAGATTGGAGTATTACGGGTACAAATCGTTGAAATTTCGTTTGGTCATGACGAATATATATACCTTAAAACTTACTTTTACTAATCTTAAATTTATAGGGCGTAATGCATCCAAATATCGTAAAATTATATGACGTATTTGAGACAGATCGTTATATTGGTATAATCATGGAGTACGCCTCCGGTAAGTTGCTAGGATTAGTTTATAAAGTCTCAAAACGAAGCTTTGTGTTACTTTATTGCGTACGCACCATCAACTATATCAATGAATTAAACATCATGCGTAAATTGAAACTTCAATAATTAGGTGGCGAATTATTTGATCATATATTAGCGCATCGATATCTCAAAGAACGAGATGCATGTCGACTATTTGCGCAGCTCATAAGTGGTGTGAATTATTTACATCAAAAAAATATTGTACATCGTGATTTAAAACTAGTAAGCCAAATTATTTCGAAAATCTTAAATGTTGAAATTATTATTTTTGTTAATTTAGAAAAAATAAATTTAAAATCTTTTTTAATAGGAAAATCTCTTGTTAGATCGTAACCGTAATATTATTATTACAGACTTTGGATTCGCCAACCAATTCAATGGAGTACATGACGATTTAATGGCTACATCTTGTGGTAGTCCTTGTTATGCGGCTCCGGAATTGGTAATTAGCGAAGGGTTATATGTCGGAAGTGCAGTGGATATCTGGAGTTGTGGTGTAATTTTGGTATTTATTCAACATCATGTCATATTTATTCATTTTTTTTTTATTTGCCTAATGTGTTACGCATTATGTTAATTTAAAATTTTTTGATTAATGGGAATAAATAGTACGCAATGCTATCAGGATATCTTCCATTTGATGATGATCCCCAAAACCCTGACGGTGACAATATAAATTTACTTTATAAATATATCATTAATACACCACTGGTATTTCCTGACTATGTAAGCCCTGATGCAAGAGATTTACTCAGGAAAATGCTGGTTCCTGATCCAGCAAAACGATGTGATATGAAAATTATCATGTCTCATCGGTAATAATTGTACAAACTTTTTGGTACTATATTAATTTATACATACAATCAATTAAATTTTTTATTCTAATTTTTAAGATGGTTAACTCCATACTCGTCTATTTTTGATTATACCATACAAGAATTGGAGGTACTTTTAAATTTTGAAATTCATACAAAGATTATAAAGTATTATTTACTAATTAAAATAAATTCCAAAATTAGGCTGCTGCTAACCCTGTGCCTTCATTAGTACCTCCAGAATCTTATCTCCCTTCTGGAATTTCATCTTCTAATAGCTACTTAACGGCTGATTATATAGCAGAGCAACCAAGTACTACTCCTGTTAGCACTGTGCCTTCTGTTAAGAGACACACGATTCAAGTAGAATATGATTATCCTGATAACACTGTAGGCTATGCAGATTATCCAGACGAAGATTTCTTATTTGTTGATGGTACACGTCTAGGTGCTAATCCATTACCTACAGCTACATCGGATATGATTCTACCGGAAGAACAGGCAGAAGAGATTCTACATAATAATAAGATTAATGTCTCTGCAAATTCACAAGATCTTAATTCTATTAGTGAAAAGCATCATAGTACTACTCCAGATAAAAGTAATGGCATATCGACCCCATCAGGAAATCCATTAACAAATCTAACCTCAAAAACTTCTGCAAATGCTGGTAACGGATTATTTACATTATTTGAGAGTGATTCTAAAAATAATAAACGTGGAGAAAAGATACGGGTTAATAATGTTAAAAACAACCTTACTGTACCGTCAAATGGTCAACTTGAACCCCAACATGTGGAAATACAAAAGAGTACTTCTCAAACTCCTAAGAAACGAGATGCTCCACGTACAAGACCAGTTACTGTTCATGGTCCTCCATCCAGCTCACAAAACTTTGCCTTGGCACCTTCGCAAAAGAAAAATTCTAATTCAACAAACAAACAATCTAATAATCATCGATCCGATATAACTTCAACCAAAATTCATACACTCTCCCCTATAAGTACACCACCTTCAGTTCCTCTTCCACCAATTCCGGGTCGTCGAGAATCTTTACCTCCTGTTTTGCCACCTAATATTTCCAATGGTCAAAAGAAACATAGAAGAGGACTTTCATCAGAAAAAATTTTCAAATTTTTGGGCAATGGAAACGGCACCACACCTGTTTCTGTTGATACTTCTAATATTAAAAAAGAACATGACACATTATCACCTACAACTCCACAAATTTCACAACCAGTTCAATTACCTGTAAATCATGATATGCCTTCTGATACAGCATCTGATTCAACTAGTGCAATTGATGATATCAGTGAATCAAAGAGTAAAAGACGTCCTAGTAAGAGAAAAGCTTTGAGTTTAATGGTTGACACATTAAAGGGGCCAGCTAGTCAATCGACGCATAGTGTTGTATCAGGTAGCAATGTACCAGTTAAAGATAAGAGAAAAGTCGCCACTGGTACGTCAGCCGGTAGTTCAAATGCCGCAAAAAAAGTTATGGATTGGTTCAGAAGAAAATCTTTGGGTAAGTTTGAGGTTTTTACATAGTATAACAATTTGATGCAATGAATTGATTAATAGTGGACATATTTTATTTTTATTTGACTCTTTAAAAATTATCATCATTTATATAATATTCTCTTTTTTTATTATAGCTAAACAAGACGAGTTACTTAATGAGACTGGACATGAACCAGCCAAATCTGAACAAACCGATAATGATTTGTCTTCTCGTCGTCCAAAAAGTAAATCTAAACGACAAAAGAATAACCCTTCAGTGGTTGTAACTCAACCAAGTAGCAATGTTAACAATTCTTCATCATCACGGTTATCTATGATAACCTCGGCCAATATTAACGTGGATTCAAAACTCCGAGCACACCATGGTGCCGTAGATCAATTAGCTTTGACATCTCGAGCACCATATGAAGTATTTATAGTTGTTAAACAAACTTTAGTTAGCATGGGTATTGAAATTAAACGTGAAGGAGATTTTAAAGTTAGATGCATTAGACGCAAACGTAAAGTCATTGATAACGGTAAACCAGTTGGTAAAGAAACTTTCAGAGGTCAAAAAAATAAAGAAAAAGACAGTTTAGTAACCTTAGAAAATTCTGAGGGAATCATAGACCTCTTAGCCGAAAAGAAACGAAGGAAATATTCGACAGGTCCTTTGAAAACATTACTGCGTCGTACAAGTTCTAATAACACAAATCAATTAGCTTCATCAACGTCAACGTCAACATCATCACTAGCTCATAGTAATAAATCTAATTTGCCCACCAATGTAACGAATGATGCACTATCTGTTCCAATGTCTTCAACAAAAGGCAATGGTAATACTAACAATGGAGGATTACCTTCTGTTCCAAATAGTCCTACTTTTGGTCCTGTTATGACTGTAACTAGTCCGAACGACGGTACTCCGTTACCGATTAATAATCATTCAAATTCAATTTTAACTACTCCAGAAATTTTATACGGTGATCCAACCGTAGATTCTGGTGAAGAAATTCGATTTGCCGTTGAATTGTGTCGTATTAAAAATCTTCCTGGATTATATATTGTCGATATTAAGAGAATGAAAGGTAACCTTTGGGGTTATAAATTTTTGTATCATACACTTCTTGACAAATTGGATTTAAAAGGAAAGGGAGGATATTTGACTATTGGTACAAGTGGAGGATTTATTCCATAAAAGAAATTAAGTCTCAGTATTAATAATTTCATTCATAATTTCTTTTCATAATTTTCGTTTAAACTACAATAATAATAGTTTTGGCATTTACAATATAATTATTTATAATGTTTTTTTACGGACTATTTTTTTTTTTTATTATTATTATTTTTATTATTATTATTATACCCTATTTTAATATATTAATAACAAAAAAAAAAATTTGATATATATAATTTTTTGAAATATTATATTGTATTCCTTTGAAGCGATAGGAAACCTTTTTTTTTTTTTTTTTTTTTTTTGAGAATCTTTTTCTATTATAGCCGAATTACATATATATTTACAATTTACAATAATTAAAATTCAGGAATTTATTATTTTTATATTATTTTTTAAAACATTTAAATTTCTTTTTATTAAAAAAATGTCTTTATAAAATTTATTTTATTTTGTCAAAATTTTGTATTAGAAAATGAAAATATTCAATTAAACACAACTATACTATTATTTATCGAATGATGATGATTCAAGTTGTTTGAAATTTTTTTTTGGCCAATTCAGCCAAATCAACAATTCCTTGTTCTTTTGAAATTATGCCAGAGTAACCAATTTCTTCTTTTGCTTTAGTACTATCTAATTGGTAATCTTTATGTAAACAAAGTAAACATTCTCTATTCATACCATCAAAAATCCAAGTTTTACTATAACCAAGTAAAGGTATAGATTCAACACAGGTAAATAAACCCCAAACCAACCACCTTGGTGCTCTAAAGGTTTTAAAAGGTCTAGAAGGTTTAATATTATAAGTTGAACCAACATAAAATTCTAAAAAATCATCCATATCAACTTTTCCTTCATAATCTTCAATTTCATAAACTCTTTTTGAATTTTTATTTGTAGTAATACAAGAAAGATAAATTGCTTCACAGGCATTTGTAATATGAGTAATTGATAATGGTTGACTTTTTGGAATAATTTTCCAAATGGGATTTTTACATAAATTATATAACATTGGTACTAATACATTATCATCTTTACCCCATAACCAACCTAATCTTAATATAATAATATCTTCAAATGATGACTTCAAAATTTCTTTTTCTGAAAGACATTTTGATTTAGAATATGGTGCCCAATCTGGTAATAAATCTATAGGAAAATGATCACTTAAACGAGCAGTAAAGGAAGAGATATGAACAAATCGAGGCTTGTTAGATGTTTTTAAAGATTCAACAAGTGAAAGTAATAATGATGTTCCTTGAACATTTATCTTATCATGCCCTTCATAATATCCATATGGTTGAACCTATTCGCGAAAAAAATAATTTGTTTAATAAAAAAAATAATAATAATAATAAAAAAAAATAATATAATAATAATGGTATGCAAACCTTGGCAGCCATATGAACTATAACATTGACACCATTTAACCCTTCTTTTAATGAGTTTTCATCATTCATATGACCTCGAATTATTCTTACTCTCTCACGACCTTTATCAATATTTCCAGCAGCTTTCAATATTATTTCATCAGAAACATTTGAACGAGATAAAGCATTTATGATAATATTTTCATTTTGTGATAAAGCATATTGAATAACGTTACGTCCTAAATATCCTGAGCCCCCAGTTACGAAAAATTTAATTATCATTTTTTAAAAAAAAGAAAATATGGGGATATTCACCACAAAAAAAATTTCAATGAGGTTTAACAAATTATTATTAAGGTCACGTGGGAGTGAGGATGATGTTATCAACTCATGCTAGTTGCTTAAACTTCTTCCACCGAAATCATCACCCCAAAAATGGATACTGAAACACTTTATGATTTGGAGGTGAAATTGTGCAAATTATTTTGCCTAAAATATTCAAATATCACCGAAAACTAACATTTCGTAGCTGAAATCTTCGATTTTCATTACTGATCGTTGTGGTTATTCACAATTATATTTTAATCACATTTCTTCTATATAATTCGAAACATTTATGCCGGAATCACACATTTTGTGATCGCAAAGTATTGCGATCATTTTCTTATTTTTATCAATTATGTTATTAAAATAACGTTTGCTAGAAAAAAACATTTAAAATAAATTTAATTTTAAAATTCAATATTTTTATTAGATATTATTATAGTTTTGGCATATTGATATTGATTTTCATACTATATTAAAAAGATGGATTTGCAACTACTAGTTGCAATCATTTTTAATTTCAGATATTTCATCATCTTTTAGTGGTTTAAACTATCTCTTATTTAAACTATAGATGTCTGTTTTGATACTTTCTGATAAATAATTAAAATAATAATTTATATCTTTTTGTCTTGAAAAAGTTATCTTTAAGTATATGTGTTTTATTGTTATCTAAAAAAAAAGTTAATAATTTAATTTTTTTCAATTAATTAGATATACTTTCTTACCTATAATACAAGCTTGAGTTATAATACTTTCTATACTATCATGTGAATTTGTATTTGCTCTGATTTTACTATGCAGGTTTTCAACAAAATAGTCATTAAATTTACAAGGTATAGTTTTAATGCTTCTGCTATTGAGTGTTTATTATCTTTTTAGTAAAAATAATCAGATAAAAATACTAATGGTGCTTTATTATAATTTTTTTCTTCTCCAGTGCAATGCAAATCTTCAGAGACGAAAAATTGTTTCAATATATTCATCAAATGATCCAGAGCGAAATAATAAAGCATAAATATCAAGTGTTGCAGGAATGATATTATCCAGTAAGTCTATTAATGTTATATATTCTATATCTTTACATGTATGCTTAAATTTTTGCATAATTATTTTTGATATATGTTTTCATGCATTACTTGTCAATTCTAATAGTAAATTGATTCTCCATGGTTTAGGTTTTTTGGAAATACTTTTTTTGTACCAAATACAAAGTGAAAAAGATTTTAAAAGAAGTTATGATGTAACATAACTGCTTTTTCACGAAAATTCAAAGAGACATGAAGTGGTTCAAGAATAGGGATAAAATTATGTATATATGAAGGAATATAGGATTGGTCACCTTGTAAATGAAGATGTGTAATTGCCATACGTATGAAAAGTTGTCCAGGCCAATCTGCAATGACCAGTGCAACATTTGATAACATATTCTTTTAATGATGGAATATTAGCAATTGTTTGTATAGCTTTAAGATAATCTTTGAGTGAATGCAAATTCATATTTTGAAATGAAATCATTTGCACTCCTTTCATAGATCTCTCCTCTTTTCTTTCTTGAATTGTATCATTATATATATGAATGGTAAGTTGGTCAATATAGTTAAATTGATTTGGATTTATTGTTTTTATTTAATCCATTGATTTTTTTTAATATTATAGCTTATATCAAAAATTCTACTATAATGTGATTCCAAATACCAAGAAAGATGATCAGAATCGATATTTCTTGGATTATGGATTGATATATTTTGGTGAATTATAGGAATAGGTGCACAATTATCTACTAATTTAGAAAGATATGTCACGAAATATTTATCATTGGTGATAATTGAAGTAACAGGTCAATGCATAGAATTAATTGCATGATAATCATCAACATTAAAAATATAAAGATTATTATTCTATGTATTATTATATTGCATAAAATAAGTAAACTTTTTAATTAGTTTTAAAGTTGAATAAATAAAATTTTATTAAATAAAATTACATTAAAAAAATTTAAAATTAAATTTGTTTTATTAAGATTTTGTTTTTCAAAGTAACTTACATAAACAGTAAAATATTCATTAATTTTGTTAGGGTGATTAATTAATATTTCCTGTCTAAACTTGTCAACGGTTTTAGCACATACACTGAGACCCATTGATGATAAAGTTTCAATACCTTCTCTTGAAGTTCCACATGTAGCTAAATAAAGTCCAATTTCAAGTTTTAAATTACTAGCAAATTTGTTACCTAATCCAGCAAGAAGATAGCAAAATCCAACAGCTGCTTTCTTTCCATTTTTGCGTGTTTTTTGCAATCTTGTTTTAGGATTTAATGCATTTACAAATTCTTTAAAAAATCCTTGTAGATTTGGTTCCAGTTTCTTAATTAAAGTACAAAAATTATCTGGATCTAATTCTATAGGAAGCCCTTGTTTTCTTTGCATGTTATAAAGAACTTATGACAAAAGTTTTAATTTTTCTCCAAAAGCTAGTAAAATATTATTAGATATAAATTTAAATTAAATAATAATTTATTAAAAATTAAAAGTATTGATATTACCTTTGTTTATTTGATTATTATTCATTAAATCTAAGTTAATATTTACATTTGTGTTGGAAATTCATAAGTCTTTTAAAGGTATACTTGTATTGCCTCGGTTTGGCTCAACGATATTATTATAATGTATTTGACAAAGTTGATTACCAACTTTTAAATAATTAAAAATACTAAATGTTCCTTTTCTTTGTGCTTTTTCATAAGCAAGTTTAGTAAATCCATGAAACTTTTTATTACTTTTATCATAATTAAGTACTGAGCAAGGTCCGCAATTTGGTAAACGAGGCATTTTTTTTGTAACGAAAAGTAGAGTGACCCATTTTCTGCGGCAGCATAATATGCGCAAAAATTAAGATTTTTCGCATTAGCATATGCTGTCGCAGATTTTATTAAATTTCACATTTTTCGCTTATCAATAGCATA
>CAMKVN010003178.1:0-11174 GCA_946474995.1 Funneliformis geosporum
AATCAGGCTAGAATGGTTAAATCAAACATTGTAATTCTTGGTATCAGACAGGCTAATTCCTAGTCAAGTTCGATAACTTTATCTAGAATTGAGTCAAAATGCGTTAGAGGCTTGAATTCGATAATTTGATTCATATAGCTAAAATTGATTTGTGGATGGTCAGGAATCTTTTTTGAGTACTATTTTTTGCTGTTTCGAATTCTGTCCCAGAAACCCCATTTTTACCCTACTACATCTGAACTATCAGAGGTAGCTTTTATTATCACAACTGAATTATCAGTTATATCATATATTAAAAAAATACTAATAAAAGTCATGCTTAAACTATTAGAAGGATTTTTATTAGTATTTAATAACCTGAAATTTTAGATTAATCTAAAAATTTTCAGTTCAGATCAGAATAGTTCAGAATAATATTATTTGAATTTATAATCTGAACTAAACTAAACTAAACTAAAAATATTAGAAGTGTAATATTTTTTTTCAAACCTATATAAGTAGAATTAGCAAAAAAATAACTTTATAATTATTAGTATATTACAGTATATAAGTTTAATAAGATACAACTTCTAGACTTATAAAGTTTTTAATATATGCTTTAATTTGCTTTTTATATAAATTTAATATAATTTAGATATTTTAACATTTGTTTTATTATTTAAATAATATATTATGTTATTTGCATTTGTAATAATAATTTTTGAAAACTTTAAATATGACAAATAATCTAATAATCTTTTAAGTATTCAATTAATTGTAAACTGATATTTTATTTATATTCAAAATTATTTAATTTTTAGGATTAAATCAATTTTTGTAAAACTGGTTTTAGATCATAACTGAATTAAAAAAATAAATACTAAAAATTATAATATAAAAATCTAAATATACAACAATTAAAATGTAATAAAATTTTATTTAATAATAAATTCTAAACTGTAAGATTATATATTAGTAATTTATATTAAAAATAAGTAGATATAAATTTAATATGTATGTTAAATTAAAGTTGTTTTTTAATAAAACCATTGATACTAAAGTAGTAAAAAACTATAATATTATATTAATTTGAAAATTTAGCATTATTATTATTTTTTTTTAACAAATAAAATATGTATATAAAAAAGAAATACATAAACTTATACTTAAATTTCATTTTTTTTATTAGTTTCTATCTTTATTAATAATAATCTATATCTTTTATTTTATCATACTATTTGTTAAAAATAAGTTTATTTAATAATAATAACTACAATAATAATATTGATAATTTATAAAATGTTTTATATATAATAATAATTAAATATTTATTTATAAATTTTAGATCAAACAAATTTAAGTTTAGTTTTAAAACTAATTTAAAAACTGACTTATATACCAGTTTAATTTGTAAAAAAATAAAAGACTGGATTTTTTAAATTGGATCAAACCAATTTAATCAATTTAATCCTATTAATCTCTAATTTTTTATTATATTAAATGATATGATCTAAAAAAAATGGAAATAAAATTAAAAAGATTTAAATTTTATTTATTAAATCTGATCTATATATTGTAATACATATTCTTTTGAATAAGCATTATTTTAAAGATTTGAAGTAAATTCTATTTATTTATTTTTATAATGGATTGAACTTGATCATATATAACTTAAGAATTTTTAAGTTTAAATCAAAAAATCATGTTAAAGTCAATGATTTACTTATAATTAAGTAAATAACTTATAATCAAAATTTATTATAAAATTACAAGAAAAATTTTCATATTTCTACCAATATTACTTACTTGGCTTATAAAAATTATATAAATTTTAAAATAAATCTATTGAAAATTTCTATTAATTAAGCTAAAGGAAAATTGGTTTTTTTCTTTAAAAAATGTAATAAAGAATATGAAAAAGTATTTTAATTATTACATAAAAGCAATATATATAATGTGTGATATCAAGTTTTAACTGGATCTAAAACTAATTTTTCATGCTTAGATTTCATTAAATATAAAAATCAACAAACTTTGTAATATTAACTAAATATCAAACCCATCCTTCAATATTTTCCAAGTAATATCGATTTTTTATACCCTGATTAGAATATCTTAAAATACTAAAAAATATATATATATATATATTATTACGCTGTATCAATAATGAATTCATATTAGTTGTTGTGATTGTCCTATTAATTTAAAATTAATAATAACTAGAATACACTTTCTATTTAATATAAATAAGTGTTTAATTTGGAAAACTAAAAAATATAACATAGCGACCTCTATGAACATTTTCAGCTTGATTGATCTCTTCTGCATGGTCGTCACCATGAAATGCACGACGAGAAGGTAAAACCATTATATGATCCATGGCGATATTCCTCTCTTCCCCATTCTCGTTTCCCTCATTATCATTCTCCTCATTATAATTTCCCTCACTTCCCTCAGTTTCTTGATCATTCTCATCACCACTTTCTTCACCACCTTTATTTGAACTATTTAAAATACCATATGAAGGTTCAGGCATTTTTAATATATATTGAGAAGGGCATAAACCCAATTCTTCAATTAGATTTAGATTAAATTTATGTAACTTTTTACGAAAACAATTATGATCTGTAGATGCGAAAGTAATGTGGACATTTCTCATTTTAAATGACCAATCCGTTGTTGATCTATATGGTTTTAATGGAGGAAATTGATCGACTCTAACTTGTCCTTCATTTGTAAATTTCCACTTGATAGGAATAATTATATATATTTATTTATTAATTTAAAGGGAAATTTGATTAATATTTGTGAGAATAGTGCTAAGAAAAGAGATTAATTCGTTTAATATACCAACCGATAATTGACCTCCCATCATTTCACGATGTGTATATATTCCATTACGATGAAATTTTGGTGTCCCAATATGTGGAAATTCAAAACTATTAAACTGTACAATAAAATGAATTGCAGTTGTTTTTTAATTTATTTATTAATAATATAATAATAATTATAAATCCTATCCTATCTTTCGGGGTGAATAATATTAAATAATTGACAGACCTACAGTTTAATGATGAAATTCGTGGTTAAATCAAATATTTACCTTAAAACACCACGTAGTTTCAGCCAAGTCATCGGTATTTAATTTATTTCTTCTAGCTTCTTGCTCAACTAAACCATAAACTTTTTTCCAAGTTCCAGCTTTTCTAAACCAAATTTCATGAGGTTCAGAATGTATTTCTTTCATACCTTGTTTACCTTCCCAACGTTTTAAAGCCAGTTGACTCCAAACATGATTATCAATAGCAAAAGAATTACACCCTTTTGAAACTAATGATAATGAACACAATGTTTTTGAATCTAATTCTTTAAATATTGCTAGAAAAACTTCTGATGGTAATCGCTGTGTAAACTCCATTTATAAATTAGAATTTGGTAAAAAAGCCAACAAATATAAAAAATTTTGGATTAATGCTACGGGTTTTTGGGTCGCGATCCGATCATATGACCGATTTCGGTCCAATTTGAAGGTTGGGATTGGATCGAATCAGATTGGACCGTATATAAATAATGTGAAAATACTGCGCTTTTACCGCTCAACAAAGTTTTTTACTACAGCATTTCAGATTTTATTGATATAATTCGCCAATAATAAAAAGTAATTTTTCCCTTTTATCAATCCCCAAGAATTATGTTTTTTGCAAAATTCTATTATTTATGGGGAAAATAAATAAAGCCTTTTCAACAAATTATTCCAATATTAGATCATCCGGAATAAATAAAATAGAACCATGCGTTTCTTTTACTAAGTATTGCATCCCGATAATACCTAATATACAGAGCAATCTTATGCATGACCATTGTTGCTCTTTAACATAATGTTGTAATTCTTCGATGATTGGTTTTCTATCGGTACACCTAAATTTACATTATATTTATTATATTTCTAAAATAACATGTTATTTGCTTAAACAAGAAGGGCTTCTATGATTTTTACAATAACGGAATATAATATTTACCATTCTTTACTGGATCAGCGAAGAATCGGTAAACGCATTTTAATTTCGAACTTTAGCTATTAACAACTGTGTTATAGCAAGCATCAAAATAGTACTTTATTAATTAACAAATAAAAAATAATAAGCTTCCACCATAACGCTTGTTTAGTCTTAAGAAATTAAAATAATATTTTTGTAATGCTAAAAATCCGATCTTATAGATGATGAAACATCCCTATACGCAACTAAATCTAATATGGGAAAACCGTGTATGTTTCCTTTTATGAGATATTCAATGACATACATGATAGGTTTCACGACCACGAAATTTCTTGAAAAGTAAGATAGATCGGGTAAGACTAGAATCAGCCAAGATTTTTGGAAAAAGATTCATAAGGTGATGCAAATGTGAACAGGTCTTGATTCAATTATTTTCTTCATTTTCACACGATGCTGCGGAGTGGATTGAAGATTTTATCCAAGAAAAGTGTAAATCATATGTGCGTGAATAAAAAAAGAATGATATTCCAGGTAACGTCGATTCGATGATGTAAATAAAAAGTCTATATAAGGAATGCTTTTCTGATCGATTTCTGAATAATTTTTTCTTTTGAAAGACGGTTCGTAACAATATGAAAGTCATTCCAATTCCAGGTTTGTGTTTTATTCTCGTTGCCTTTGGGTGAATTAATTGAAATTGAAAAATAATTGCCGTTATTTAACGAATAATTAGTTCTTGATGATAATTATTCTTATTTGATTATCGATGAAAAGACAAATGAAGGTTTGAGATAATTCTTCTCTTAATATTGATATTTTTGATATATGATACCAATTAAATGATAAAAATTTAAATATAATAGCTGCAGTTGTTGACCCAGTAGAACCAAATAAAGTTCTTGCGGTTGTTAAAGAACAGGGGGCCAATCTCAAACATTTGATCACAACGCATCATCACGCCGTAAGTTCTTTTATTGTTTATTTTTGATTGATTCGACATATAAATGTATTCTTTATATAACATAATATAGGACCATTCTGGTGGAAATGATAAATTAATTTCAGAAAGGAATGATTTGATTGTTTATGGAGGTGATAATCGTATTCCAGCTGTGACCAAGATTGTAAAAGATAATGAGGAATTCAAAATTGGTCAAATTAATGTAAAAGCTTTATTTACTATCTGTCATACTAGCGCAAGTGTTAGTTTTTATTTACATGATGAAAAAGATAAAGCTGTATTCACTGGTAAACAAATTTTTTATCAATTTATTTTTCGTTAAAAGGAAGTTAATTATTTAAAAAATTCATTTTAGGTGACACACTTTTTATTGGAGGATGTGGTAGATTTTTTGAGGGTACGGCAGAACAAATGCATAATTCATTAAATAATATTTTAGCAAAGTTACCTGAAAATACAAAGGTTTATTGTGGCCATGAGTATACTGCGAGTAATTTAAGGTTTGCTGCTTCTGTTGAACCTGATAATGATTTCCTTCAGCAAAAAATTCAGTGGGTAAAAGAACATGAACAAACTGTACCAAGTACTATTGGTGATGAATTGAAATTTAATCCTTTTATGAGAGTTGATAAAGATTCCATCAAAAAAGCTACTGGTAAAGAAGATCCTATTCAAGTTATGGCTAAATTAAGAGAATTGAAAAATAATTTTAAGTAATTAATGTATATAGATTAAATAAAAAAATATATATATCTAGGATTTAGTATTTTTAAAGAATTTATATAATTTATTATATAAATTTTTTTTTTATATTATAAATCAATTTATTTTAAGTACAGTATATTTTTTTTTTTTAAAAAAAAAAAATATTATAATATACAGTACTTAATTTTATTAAATTTTTATTTTAAATATATTATTATTTATTATTATAAATACATTTTTAATTATATATAACAAAAAATAAATAATATGTAAATTGTTTTTATTTTTACTTGAATTATAAATTACATTACAATAAACATTTTAATTAATAATAAATTCCATTAATTTTAAATATTAAATTAAATAATTAATAAATTTAACTATTAAAATTTTACTATAGTATGTATATTATAAAATCATCATTTGTAACCAAAATTTTTAGACTAATATCATATTATATGAAATGTATTTTAAAAATTCTTTGCTGCTAACCTTATAAATTTCCAAGTTTTACAAGTATAACATCTAATTTTTTCTAATTTAATACTTCAAAAACTTTTTTCTAAATCCTTAAAGAATAATCACAATTATTTTGAATATATCATTTAGTAGCATTTTAAAATACTTCAATAAAATTAAATATATAATAAATTTTGAATAAAAATATCTATATACTGTCATCAGAAAAAATTCTCTTTGTATCACACATATTTCGCTAAATTACTTTACTGCAGCAAGTAAATTCCTTATCGTTAGATTTTACAATCTTAGGAAATCTCACATCCTACAAGTATCCAGAATGCCTTGGAATTACTTTACTTGATTTTACGAACTTAAAGGTTTAGTTTCTTAGGGAAAAACATAGAGAATTTATTTATTCTACGTGAACGAACTCAATCACAAATTAGTATAGTAGTTCATGATCAAATCCTAGATGATGAACACGTAGAAGGAAAAAGTAATTGTTTTTAAAGTTAATTCCTTTATTTATTACTTGAACTTAAAACTCGTAAATGAGTTAATTTATAACTTGAGCAAAAAGCTATTCTATTATACAAAATTAATTTGTTACAGCTAACTAGTTGCTATGCTACAAACTAATTAAATTTGTAGTTACAAGTACTAATATGATCATAATAATAATAATAACAAAGATAATAATTATAATAGAGATAATAAAAATAATAAAAATAATGAAGATAACGATAATAATTAAAATAATAAAAATATAGGAAATTAGGAAAATTCAATGAATCATGATGATCATTCAAATTTGTTAAATCTTAAAAATCCTAAGAATCCTATGGATTCAGAATTATGTAGATCTTCTAATTTGTGATTGATATAAAATTAATTCTAGTAACTTCTGTAGATCATTTGATAATTCTTTGTAGATCAACTTTTCAATAATGAATTTTTAGCTGGTAATAATTTTAAAGATGTTTCTTTAAACTATTTTTTAGAAAATTTAAATTTCAAATATTTGAAATTAAACTATTTGTTTCTAATTAATATTTCACAAAAATCTGATTTAATTTGATCTGGATCTGATAGATCAGATTAAATCAGATTCAAATTTGGGTTTGGATTCATATCAGATTCAAATTCAGATTTGATTTAATTTGATAGATTTAAATTTGAATTCAAATTTGATCTATTAGATTCAGATTTGTATTCAGATCTGATTTATTAGATTTAAAATAAAAAATTCTATTTTGAAAGTTGAAAATGTCATATATAATTAAAAAAATAAAGTTTATTATATTTTAATATATTTTAATAATAAAATCTGTTTTGAAAATCAAAGACATATTTATTATTAAAAAAATTAATTTTTAATAATAAAATGTTATCCTGAAAGTCAAGCGTGATATTTATTAATAAAAAAATTAATTTTTATTAATTTTTTATAATAAAATGCTACCCTGAAGATCAGACATAGTATTTATTATTAAAAAATTAAACTTTATTAATTTTTTTAATAAAATCTTATTCTAAAAGTCAAACGCAGCATTTATTAATAAAAAATTAATTGTTATTAATTTTTAATAATAAAATGCTGTCCTGAAAGTCAGACGTGACATTTATTATTAAAAAATTAATTTTTATTAATTTTTTATTAATTTTTAATAATAAAATACCATCCTAAAAGTCGGAGGCAGCATTTATTATGAAAAAATTAATGTTTAATAATAAAATGCCGCTCTGAAGTCAGATGTGATATTTATTAATAATAAATTAATTTTTATTAATTTTTTATATTAAAATACCACCCCAAAAGTCAGATGCAGCATTTATTAATAAAAAATTGATTTTTATTAATTTTTTATATTAAAATGTCGCCCCAAAAGTCAGACGCAACATTTATTAATAAAAAATTGATTTTTATTAATTTTTATATTAAAATGCCGCCTGAAAGTTAGATGCGGCATTTATTATTAAAATTTATTTTTAATAATTTTTAATATTTAAATGCCACCCGAAAGTCTGATGTGGCATTTATTATTAAAAAATTAACTTTTTATTAATTTTTTATATAAAAATGTCGCCCCGAAAGTTGGACGCAGCATTTATTAATAATAAAATTAATTTTATTAATTTTTTATATTAAAATACTGCTCTGAAAGACAAACATAGCATTTATTAATAAAAATTAATTTTTTATTAATTTTTAATAACAAAATGCCGATCTGAACGTCAGAGGTGGATTTTTGTTAAAAATTTTTTGATCCATTGGATATGGTTACGGATTCAGATTTGTCAGATTCAGATATGAATTCAGATTCAGATTTGTCAGATTCAGATCAAATTGAATTCAGATTTATCAGATTCAGATCAAATTGAATTCAGATTTGTCAGATTCAGATCGAATCAGATTCAGATTTTTCAAATTCAGATCTAATTAGATTTTGCTCAAATCTGATCTGATCTGATCTATGTGAAATACTACTGGCAAATGTATTTACCGCACATTGATATTACTCTTAAATAAATAACACTTTGATATCTATAATTATTTATTTTTATTTTAAACTTTTTTACTAGAGTATTATACTGAAACAGTATATTAGATATTATAACTAAAAATTTTTACTATGATGCAATCTGAGCTTTAAGAGTTCCTCTCTGACGCCCCCACTCTTTTTCACCCAGAGGCTAAAAAAGATAAAATGGAAGGCCAACTGATTCGCTATTCCAGTGAAAAAAACTTATCAGACATCCAAATACTAGATAATATAGTTACAGAAAATGATGAGGGATTATCTTCAATTCTCAAAAATACTTTATCTAAACAACAAGATATTCCATTCATAGCCATTGAGAATGAAGGATCAATAGAAAGAATAAATGAAACGTATCGCTATATATTGTGTCTTTATGGTTGCCTTATTAATGGTCAAAATGTACTAGTAACTTTTATAGATATTCAAGTTTTTTTTGACATTCTCGTACCAGACGGAAAGACTCCAGATGAATGTGAAAAAAAGGTGAATGAAATTCTCTCTGGCATTGTGAAATCATATAAAATAGAATGTATTAAAGCATTCCCTTTCTGTGAATACTATATGGAAAAAAAACTATATTTACGAATTTATACGAATGGTACTATGGGAAAAAAGGAAGCTATTTGAGCTATCCAAGAAAATAATTTTAAAATTGCTTCAGATGATTTATATTCATTTCACCGAAAGGTGGTCTGAGAAAACGGAATCCAACTTTCTGGGTCATCTATATTAAATAAATATATATGCAAGAAAGGCAAGTGAACCAGCTCGCTCTGTACATATAAATTCTATGTATCTATAGAAGATTTCTGTCTACTAGATGATTTTACAACAATAAGTGACCAATTCCCTATTTCAGCTCTCTTGCTTTTGTCCTCACATAAGATATAGAAACACAATCACAAGAGTTGGATGAATTTGCTGAAGTTCTCAATCTGAATGATAATGTCTTTATGATTGACATGACATTGCATTGGAAAGATGATCCAAAACTACTAAAACAAATATGTCTTGTTGATATTAAAACAGAACCAAATCCACAATGGATCATGATCATATGTGGAAATCAAGAAAATCTGCTAAAAGCTTTTGCTTTCTACTGGCGAACATTTATCTCTGACATTCTAGTTGGATTTAACGATTCAGACTATAATTGGTGTTTCATTATGAAAAGAGCCTATCACCTTAACATAATCAAATGGATGTAAGAATGAATAACAGGAAAGCTTGAAACAAAGGAAGAAATCCTAAAGTGGAAATACTGTGAAAAAGATAGGAGAGAATTCTAAAAATGCTTTGAAGGCAAAGAATGTTATTAAGTATTTTGAAAAAAGTGGGGAGGATCTGAAAAAAAAGAAAAATATGGGTGATTCAATTAAGATCAAAATTAGTGCAGAAGATGATTTTACTTCTAGCTTTCTTAAACTGCCAGGTTACGTATCGATTGATGTCTGAGTATATCTTAAAAAATGTTTCCCTCATTTTGAAGTTGAAAAGAAAAGTTTACTTAAATTTTTCTTACAAAAGTGTGGTCTTGATAATAAGGCTGACATGCCATATGATAAAATGTGAAAAATATATTCGGAGTCAGAAAAAAGCTCCTTCTCATCAACTGCAAGAAAAATGTGTGAAGTAGCTAACTATTGCATTATAGACGCAATGCATTATCAGGAGCTATTGGTAAAACTAAGTGTAATTAATGATTATAGAGAAGTTACTTTTATAGCTTATGTATCTCTTTCGACGCACATTATCATGTAAATGGAATGAAGGTACGAAATCTCCTAGACGCTTATACCATTAAATGAGATATAGTTTTTAGTACGAGGGTATGTGAAAATATAGTAAAAGGGAAATATCCTGACACATACATTTTTCCACCTAAAAAGGTATTGAAAAGGAAAGGTCAGTAACTGGTCTAGATTTTATACCTTTATATCCTAGCCTTATCATGACAAATAACCTTTCTCTGGAAAAATTTATATTAAGTTCAAAGGATGCTGACATTGCACAAAAAAATGGGAATACCTACATGAGATTAGCTTTTCATTCAATAAGCGTGACATCTATGCTTGATGCGTTCACCATGATAGCTAAATAGAAAAGAAAGGCCTGTATTAGAGGATTTATTTAATAAGAGGTTGAATCTTAAAGCATGTCTAGTCCCACTAGAAAAGAAAAAGCAACATCTTGGGAAAATGATAAGTTCAGCTAAAAAAAGATGCAAAAAGATTCCAGAAAGCTTAAATTTAAAATACTCATTTATATGCTTCGATTACGATTATTGGATTTGAAGCAAAAAGCTTTGAAGATATACATGAACACTTTTATGGGAAAGCTGGAAACTCACTATCTTCAATCTTTCTTTGTGAATTAGCCTGTGAAACTACTACAGCAGGAAAATACAACTTTAATCTTGTTGCTGAATTCATATCAAAGAAAGGCTTTAGAATAAAGATGGTAACAACAATTATTTTATTATGTTGCAACAAATAAAAAATTAATTAAATGTTATAACATTATTAA
>CAMKVN010003179.1:0-11173 GCA_946474995.1 Funneliformis geosporum
TTTTCAGTATCTAGTATACGGAAATATTTACGAATTTATTATACTGTTTTTCTACGTTTATTATACGTTTTTTAAACATATTATTTCCTTATACTTTCCTTATACAGATTATTTATAGGGCTACAGGATGCAAGATTCCTTAAAGTTATAAAGTCTAATAATAAGAAACCTACTTGATAATTTAATGAAACACATGTGATTAGAGAATTATTCTTAGTGATAGTATAAATAAAAATATCAAATTTTAAATTTGTTATAAAAAAGATAAATAATATATATGATTTCAAAATATCAAATTATTATTTATACTGCTTATTATAAAAGATAAACAGTAGATTTTCATGATGTGTTATAAAATATACAAATTATATAAATTAATAACATCTAATTTTAAAAAGTCTTCAATTGTTTAATTATTAATTACTGAAAAATCTAAATTTTCTAAATTCAAATTAAAAGTCAAAGAAAGAGAAATATATGGCTTACAATTCATCTATAGTTCAAATTCAGATATAAATTCCTATTCAAATAATTTTTTATCTTTATATACACTAGTTGAAATCATTTCTTTTAGCACTAATACCTTTCGGTTGATATTCAACCGATTCAATCATATAATTCGTCAAAAATTCAGCTCAAGTTACAAAAATCGATAGTCATTTGTTATAGGTGTGTTGGTGTTACTGGGGTAAATATAATGCAGGCCTATTATCACGTGATCGCGAAAATTTTGTCGGTGTCACCAAATATTATAAGTAAATTTCCACCCCACGTGACCGGTGACATTTAATGGGGGGTGAAACAAAATTTTTTTATCCAACCAGAATACATAGTAAAAATGAAAACGGGGAGGCGTGACACGGGGTGACAAATTGTGCATGTCTAGTTTCATAAATTTTTCTCTCGAGCTCCAACGATATATTTTCCCTCAGCGTAAAGATTGGAGTTATCAACGAATATGTGCACAAGTCCAGTATTTACCCCTGAGAATTCTGTTATGACACAAAAAGCATCGACGAAAATAAACTAAAGCGTTGACTAATTTACTACGAC
This sequence comes from Funneliformis geosporum, assembly GCA_946474995.1. Taxonomy (NCBI): domain Eukaryota; kingdom Fungi; phylum Glomeromycota; class Glomeromycetes; order Glomerales; family Glomeraceae; genus Funneliformis; species Funneliformis geosporum. The sequence goes on from CAMKVN010003179.1 coordinate 1,054, forward strand.
TCACTTACTGGTTGCAACAGATTGTTCTACAATAACGTGAATGTGTTTTTTAGGTGGGGTTTAATTAAAGACGTCTGTTGAATGTTATTCTATTTTATGATAGAACCTATTATTTAGTTGAGGGATGAGCTGTATAGAAGGGAGGATCTTGTTTAGTCGAATAAAAAAAATCTGAACCGGCGTTACAAAGGCATTAATGTGATTATCATTAAGAAATAACGCAGCTTTCTTGGAGTTTAGGTAAAGAATAAAATCCGTGGGGTTCAAAGCTTCAACTTCTTCGACTGACAAATTTAGCGTGAATAGTAGACATAATAATATGGAATAGTGCTGAAAATAACAAATTCCTCGTTTTTTGGAGATCATATTTTTTTTTGTTTCATGATAGATGATGTAAAAACTTTTTTTTAAAAAATCAAAAAATATATATATATATATATATTTAACGAAAAAAAAAAATTAAATGAAAAAAAGAAAAAGTGTTTTACAATTTCCTATTAATATTGGGCTATTAAAATCGTGGCCATGCGAGTAATCAATCTTCCAATCTTAATAAGAAAAAAACCAAACCACAAATATCCCTTTTTTTCTTGGTTATTTAGTAGTGGCTCTGTTTCAGCCACATCAAATTCATTTTTTTTCAAGCATAAATATTTAGTAACCAATGATGCTTTGAACCGAAATCTTTATGGCGCAGTTATCAATTGTTTATATGTGGATATTATAATTCATTCTATGCTAAGCCTAAATAATTTCCAAGCCAAACTAACGTAAAATATGAATGATCGTTTGATTTTTAGACAGCAAAATCCTCACGAAGTATATTATCAGTTAATATACTCGTTCATAATGTTACCTCCTATTTTCGTAGGGGTCGATCATTCGGAAATTTTGAAAGAAACGAATTACAACCTTTTTATACCATTTTTCCTTCCCAACGGAATTCCATTAAAAATATTAATTAAAGGACGGGTAGACAAACAAATTCATTAAAACCGACGTTAGAAAGGCCTAAATGACATATTGTCCATATCTGTCAGTTAGGCCCGAACTGTCAGAAAGCCCGAAAACAATTGCACACTTCTTCATGGAGATAATAGAGATAGATGAATTTTTGCTTTTAGTAATATTATGAAGCTACCAATGCAAATGATTTTATTAGAAAATTTGCTTTCAAACCTTCCAAAGGTGATAAGCGGAAAATTCTAAGGTTGGCATTGGATGAAGACGAATATCTAATAGAGCAATCACAATAGAAGAAAAACAAGTGCAAATTCGTAAACTTATTTCAATCTGCGAGTATACTTTTTCTTGTATGTTATATTCATACAGTAAGCTAGCTAAGCTAATTGCATTATCTAAGAAATTGAAATTGAAAATCGAAAATTCAGGTATATATAAATGGTAGATTCGGAGTGTGGTATGGGGAATTAGTTCTCGTCCAAAGTCGGCGTGGAGATGAGCAATTCAGTTTGATCAACGGTTAGGCTTAATCGGCATTGGCTGAAAGATTATGTTATGGTCTCCTTAGTCTCTGTCGGATAAACGTAGCTACTCATTTCGTATGCTACCTGCAAAACTTTATTGCTGTTATATGTAGCACTTTTTAACCATTATAAATTCACTTTTCAGGACGTGAACGCTAAACTATATCTGTAAACGATGGATCGAAGAACTTTGGGTAAATGAATTTAAATAATTTCTCTATTCATCCCAGTAATTTCTGAATTAATACAATAAAAATGTTTATATGTTAGTTTGTATACATAATTTATTGCATTGTATGTGATTTTATCATTTTATAAAATATTATATAAGATTATTATTTGAATAGAACAATCAAAATAATGTCATTGGTTTTAAACTATTATAATTATAAATATTATCTGATTTTTGCCGAACTTTAAAATGACTAGCAATTATTACATAATCGAAACTTAAAGGATGCTCTATAAAAATATCATTTATGATTTTACTTTAAAAATTGTGAAACCATTCAATTAAAAAAATATCGATTTTTATCAAAATTTTCAATCGAAAAAATTTAACAATTTATTTGATAATTAATAAATTTTTTTTTTTATAGTACAAAAAAAAATAATAAATAATGATAGCAGTGTTGCTATTCCTGTTATTTATTTAATAGATCACATTTTATGCGTAATTTGTGGATGATGCATGAAATTAATTAGCGTTATTTATAGGAGAAAGGAAAAAAGAAATAAAGAAATAAATTACTTAAAGATTTTAATGAAATATGAAAAAGGGGAAAGTATTAAAGGGGAAAAAAGCATATACAACATAAACCCGTAGAAAAAGAAAATTAACCAAATATAAATCAAAAATAAATAAATAAAAATATATATAAATAAAGGATAACTATGTTATAGTGATTTACATCAATTAATATCATAGATATCGTCCGCAAACTGGGGATAACTGATATTTATCAATGCAAGCTCACTATAACGAGTGAGCATTTGATAATACAAAAAAGATTTAACAAGATATTGGTCTGCTTTTGATCGCAATTTTCTAAACTTCAACTCTATAATTTTGGGAATTTTCAAATTAAAAGGAATTTGACAAAAAAAAAGTCTATTAATAATAAACATAACGTTTCAATGAGAGATATATTATAATGTAATAGTTTTTCCTTTATATTTTATACAAGTAGTATTAAATGGGAGGCGCATTACCTTTCCGGAAGGAACACAACTTCCAAAAAAAAAAAAGTATTTTTTTTTTGTTATTTTTTTTTTTGTTTTTTTTAAAAAAAAAGGGAGTTACGTCCCTTTCGTAAAAAGATGCACTCTCCTTTCATAACACATTCCTAATGTCATTACTAGTAAAGAAGTTACAAGAGAGAATGAAGTATAATGTGTGTAATGTATTGATGAAGAAAAATTAAAAAAAAATATATATTATTATATAATAAACCCAGAAACTTGGTCATACATATTACTGCCAAACGGAACCTTTTTTTTTTTTTTACATAATTATACAGTTGCATCCACCACCGGATGGTGCATAAGGATCGTCTCGTTTATCAACTGGTCCCCAAACGGATGGTACTAAGAAGTCTCTAGTATTCTTGCAATATCGAATTAAACTATAAAATGTGACATTTCCATGCAAAATAGTTAATCTCAAATTATTGAATTGCTTAATAATCCTTCAAAGCTAATTTCCATAATTCCATCTCAAATATGAATAAAGCGAGATTGAAATGAAATATTTTAAGAATCATACCTTGTACTAGCTTCACTGACTCGTACTCGGGGACGGTCTAAATCTTCACGAAGTCTTTGATTAAGTTCCACCAGCCGGCGGTACTTCAATTCTGCCATTCCATTCTGTTTATGTCTTTGCATTATGTTATTTTATATAAACGGTATATAAGGATTAAATTACAGGTATAGGATTCGAAGTGTAAATGATAATTTTGATTTAAATGTCTACAAAATCGTTTTAAAAAAAAAAGTATTGATCGTTAGTGGGTGAGAAGATTACGTATATATAACAAAAATTTCAAAAGAATGTAATCTATTGATCGTAAAAATGCAAGATGGCAAGTCCTCTTGTAAAGATCTAACGAAAGGTCCTGTGTAACCTTCGTACTTCACAACTAAGAAAGGTTCAAACAAGTTTATAATAAAAAAGATAGTAAAGTGTGTAAATAGAACCGATAAATACCTTTTTCTTTTTTCTTTGGGAAGTTATTCAATACTTTTAATGAGATTATGGTAGAATTTTCGTTTCGACAAAAAAAGTTCAACTTTTATTTTATTTTATTATTAAAAAAAAAAGATTACTTCTTTTTGACCATCTAATCGAAGTAGCTTTTCTTATTTAAAGGATAAAAAAAACTCACCAGGAAGGAATGTGGTAGACCGAGAAGAATAAAAGAAAACAAGAAAAAACAGAAAAGGTGGAAACGAAGTTACCAAGTTAGGGTTTACAATACAAACAAGATTTTTGATTGACAATAAAATGACCACTAATTTTTCGGCGATTCCATCAATATGGTTACTATTTTCCACAATTATAATACCCATTGCAGTCTATATCTGCTTTTGTATTACCACGGTGTAAAATTCGAAAATTTTGGTTGTAAAAATTTTGTGTTAACCTCATTAAGGAAAAGTTAATCGACAAAGTTTGTAAGTGGTTCGTTTGTTTATTTAGTGTTATGACAAAAAAAAACCTTTGTTAATTGAAACGAACACATGTATTGGAATCAACGGTAACATTTCCGGGAAGATAAAGCGTCCTTTCATCGATTATTTGCGCTTTGACCATTTATATGGCATATATAGCTTTCAAAAAAGATGCATTCACATTATCCTTTTTTAAATAATAAAATGTATCTTAATGGAATCAGGCGCAAATCCAGTATAATTATAATGTTATCTGTAATAAGATTAATTATTCGAACAATTAGATATATTTGGGGCGTACTGCAAAAAAAAGCCCACTTTTTAGGGGGTCAAACGTAAAAATTGTACTACCATAATAAAATTTCCAAAAATATTTTTATAAATCCAAAATGCATAATTCAATAAAATTCTGGTAGAACGCTTTATTGCCTTTCTAAAAGTAGCAATCGAAATGAATATCAAATTGGATAATTGATTCGTGGATTATTAATTAACTATTTGAACTTGGAAATAAATTTTTCATATTTAATCGCGATTGATTGATTAATTAATTAATTATTATTCTAATAATGAATTTAAATAAAAATAAACAATTAATTTATTATAACAAATAGACAAATATTTATTACAAAAATATTCTAATTTTAAAAAAAAAGAAAATATTAATATTTAAATTAAATATTGTCTTAATTTTAAATTTATAAACTTGAATTTTGTGTACGGGGTGAAACATAAACGGAATATAAATAACGTCGAATATTGACGAACATTTCCATATTTGTAAATTCCATATATGGAAAAACTACCGGATTGTAATAAAACCTTGTTACGCTATATCGTTAATCACGTGGTTTTTGATTGTGCAAAAAAAAAATACCGAAGTATGTTTATTTTAGCGTAATGCGATATTAACATCAACGCTAAACTAAGCCTACACGTTTACCACATGACATCAGGCAAAATTACAATCCACAGTGTAGACTGTTTAGTAAAGTAAATCCATTAAATCTGATCAAACTTCACCATTATTTACGTCGTCATTATCTTTAATCAAACGAACGAACACTTCGATTTGATTCTAGAAGAACATCATCCTGATGCCAATTAAGCTTTCCGGCTTAATCGATGTTCAAAGTCAAAGCGGACTTATTACAATACTTGATCTTTTAAACTTATTTGATTTTCGTCTATCGTCGACACGTGTTTTGTGGGCGCAGTTCTAATTATTTTTAATTGACACTGCGTTCGGCAGTATCATATGCCGAATTCTATCAAAGCAAAGAAGCAAGAATCAGATTCCGCTAATTATTCCCATCTCAGAATATTTGGGCGGAAAATAATAGCATAAATATGTTATTTACTTCGAATATTATAGAAGCATATTAAATAGGCTCATAGATATTGAAAAAATTGGCAATAGGTTTTATGGATAATAATTTCAACTAAAATAAAAGATTTTTGCGAACTTTTAAAACTATATAACTGCGATACTTGGTCAACTATCATTTCTGTTTCTTCTTCCTCCTTTATTTCCGATACTTCCATTTCCGACTCTTCTTCTTCATCTCCTCTAGCAATAAATCTTCTAAAATCCAGAAGCCGATCTCCAGATTTTGGGGGTGACTTCATCTAAAACCACTTTATAGTAAGCACAACAAAGCATTCACAACCCTTAGCCTTCATTAGTTCTTCTTAAAGTCTTTCAATGTAAACTCTCCTACAGATATTTCATGGACAGAAAAATCTGATTCAATAACTGAACTGAATTTATATTATATGGTGTTAAAGTCGTGTGTTTTACTACGCCTACGAACTAATACAATGAAGCTGCCTGTTGTTATATCTACATTTTCTACCTTGTCACTTTTAGCATCTGTGATAACACATACTTCTTTATGGTCAATTAAATTATTCCAAGCAAATGGATGGTTGTGATCATTTTTTCTCTTTTTTAAGATAGGCGCTAATTTATACATTACATTAGGTTGGATGTTAATTGTCTTGGACAATGTTTCATCTGATGCCAAGATATGCCCAAAGTTAATTTCTTTAATTGCCAATTTGTATGTAATCAGATGCATATGTAAAAATGAATTTAGGGAAGTTTTCTTCATTTTAATCACCTAAAAAGATCTGTGATGATATCATCAAAAAAATCTACTTTAAGTATAAAATAAGAGATACAATTAATACAAGTGAATAATCATTTATTTTTCCTAAAAAAATAAGACTCCTGGCTTTATGATCCCTTATATTACTGTTATCTAGCACAGTGTCTTTGGTGATATATGTATCCAAAACAATAGTTTTAATATCGCCTTATTTTTCATTTTAAATATCATTAGGATCTTTATTCTCTTCAATAGAATCAAATCAATCATCAATTGATACTTCTTTTTAGTCCATTCAACAAGAATATTTCAAATTTTTTTGACTTGTTCTGCTGAATCAAAAGAATTATATCTATTCAAAACTTAGAAGCATATAATACCATTATAATTGCAATTTCTTAATAGTATTAATAAATGTATAATATAAGAACTATTACATAAGATTGGATTACTAAGTTCATTAGAATATTTATTTTATGTTCTATTATAGAATCCATATTTAAGAGATTTTTTCATATCTATAGATGACAAATTTATATCATAAATATTGTTATCAGACTATCTAAATTATTTAATTTCTAGAATTTTATTAAGGCTGTGCCTATGCAAATAGGTATAATTAAAATCTTCATATTTTTGATTTGTTTATCTTTTACAAGTTAAGAGATAAAAACAAAATATTAACTATTAAATATTTATTATGTTAATATTTATTCAATTACAAAATATTAAGTTTTTTTATATAAAATAAGATTATTAAATTATTTTCAAAACAATTATTAAGTCTTAAGTAAAACCTTTTGTTAAATCTTTAAAAGATTGTAGTTTGTAATTTTTTTAAAAAAAATAAGTTGCAATTGTTAATATCAAATAATAAATTATAAGATTTACATGTAATGAATTGCAAGAATAATAATTTGTAAATATGTTATTTAAAGGATATTTACTAAAATAAATAAGAAAAATTTCTGAAAATATCTGAGTAAATATAATAATATGAATAATTTTAAAATTATTAAATGAATTTATTAAAACCTATAATTATATTAATCATCTTAAATCTATGTCATATTTTTCTAATACCAAAACTATTTTGAGATACTGATTTCTTGATAATTATTTGAATAAGAATTTTCTCTCATAAAAGCATCTAAATTATTTGTATCCCATTTTAATAAATTGTTTTTATTTATGATCTTTCAATATAATTATATAAGATTATAATAAGATTATCTTTTATTCTTTTATCTGTAACTTTAATAATTTTTTCTATTAAAAGGGGTTTTTTGAAAATTAATAGTGATAAACTAAAAAAAATTTGATATCAAATAATTGACAAATATAACAATAAATATTTTGCAAATTTTTTGTTAGTAAAATATTAAAAATATTTATCATTATAATAATATTAACATTTTTAAATAATCAGCTAAAAAATTTAATAGATTTAATATTTTATCACAGTTTTTTGTTAATATCTTTTTAGTTGTAATATTTTTAATATTATTTTCTTCTTCTTAATTGATATCAATCTTCCAAATATTTAATATATTATTAAGTTTATATTTTCTTTTTTTAAGATACCTTTTTTGAAATATGTAACTTTTAATTTTTTATACTAATTTTTTTATTATTACAGTATTTCTTTACTAATATTAATAGAAAAAATATTATTAAAAGAAGTTTTACTTATAATTAAACAATTTAATAATATAATCATTTCAAAAATATTTTAATTTAAAGAAGTTTTAGTTTTTGAAAGAAAAAGTTTAAAAGCTTTTGAGAAAATTATAGATATATATATTTATTTAAATAAATTATGAGTATTTATAAAATAAACTCTTGATAACCTTTTTTTTATAATATATTATAGCAAATACTTTAAGAAAAAGTAAAAAAAAAAAGCAAAAAAACAAAAAATTATTTTATCATTTATTAGTACAATTTGATTTGATCTAATTAAGATATTTTGAGAAACAATAATAACTTAAATCTAAACTGAAAAACTTTTAAAATAAGTGATATTTTAATAGAATAAAAAAATCTTATCTATAAATGATAAATAAATAAGAATGAAAAATAATAAAATAATATAAGTAATACTATTTTTTGAATTATTCAAATTTTTTATATTTTCATTATTTTAGTTTTAAACAATGATATAAAATTTTTACTATAGTTAGATGCATGAATAGTTATTTGAAAATATATTAAACCAGTCTTTAAATTAGTATTTAAGATAATAATCAATTTCAACTTTTAAATTTTAAGAGATATAAAGTTTATTTTATATTAATTTTAATATAAATTTTTAAATTTATTATAAAATTGCATGAATTATCTAAAGATTTTAACATTGAATAAGTATAATTAGTAAAGCATTTATTTTTTTAAAAAAAATTTCCTTTAGAAAATTTATAAATAAATTATTTTATAAATTTTGTTTAATTTTAATATTTTAGATTTAAAAAATTTTATTTTATCAAACATATATAATTTGTATAAATTAATAGATTACCAGTTCTGATTACTAATATAAAAAAAAATATTAAATAAAAAATATTAAAGAAAAAAGAAGATCATTAAATATTATGTTAAAATATGTTATTTTTGTCTTTTACATAAATTTAAAATAAAGTTTATTAAAGATAACTAACTACCTGATAAATTATCAAATTGCTTAAGTAATTTTTTTAATAACTTTTAACTTCTTCTTTATTTTTTTACTACTTTCTTATTTTAGATTTTTTCTTTGAATTAGAGTTTAAAATAGTAATAATATTATTTTAAGAATTTTATCATTAATAATAATAAAAACAATTTCTCTTCAATTCTCTTATTTGCAATTTTAACATATATTAAAGAATTTTAATATAAAATCATATTTAATTGTATTATAAATGAAAAATTATTTTTTATCTTATAAAGTTCTACATAAGAAAAAGTTGAAATATTTAGAATCTAAATCATTTTTTTTATTCTTTAAACTATAATAGTATTAAAGTTTTTAGTTTTAAGATAAAAAAAGATAAAAATATAAAAAAATTATAAAGTTTTTTAATATCATCAATGCTTTTATTAAAAGACTATCTTTTATTATAATTAATATATATAAATTTTTATTTTAGTTCAAATAGAAAATATATTAAAAAAAGTAATAATATATCTAATATATTAAGATAAAATTAATCTACTTAAACTATTATATTATTATCTAAGTCAAAATAAGACATAGTTAATCATATGATTAGAGATACAAAATAAAAAGTATGACTAAATATTCATTATCAAAAGTTATAATAAGTGATTTCATAATGAAAATGCAATTATAGATTATAATATTGATTAATAAAATTAGCATTATAAATATATATATATATATATAAAAAATAATAAATGAATTTAAAAAAATGATAATTTTTGAAAAATTGAGTCTCTAGCTGATATTTGTGATATAATATGCTATATCTAAAAATTAGAAGCAAATATAATAAATAATTATAAAAAAAATATTATATCATAGTTAAAGCATTAGTAATTCTTGCATAATTATAATATAATAGCTATATAATAAAAATATGTAATAATAACTGTACAATAATTTGGTAGTTAAAGGTAATTTTATATAATAATTATTGTAATTTTAAGATTATTTGATAAAAGAAGTCAATTAGTTTTTGAACAGTTAAGTTTTAGAGAATCTTCACAGAAACCCTTAAAATTCTAACGATATCAATTTGATATCGCAATAATATCGTAATGATATCGAATTGACAATTTATGAAATATATTACAAATTTGAAAATATTATTATTATGATGCAATTTTAATTCATGTTTTTAATTTTTA